>CAKOAT010136710.1:0-15355 GCA_932364175.1 Eruca vesicaria subsp. sativa
AAATATATGATGAATCTTTTTAAGTAAGCAAGTCAGAAAACAGAGATTTGAGAATCAAAAATCTAGGTTTGGATTAAATCTTAAAAAACAAGAATGAACTTGGCAAACAGGAAGCTTCGTTGACTTCATTTCATATGAACAACAAATGCTCATTGGAGAAGAAGATGGGAAGAAAATGAAATGATTAAAGAAATGAAAACAGAGATGGGAGTGACGAAAGGAAAATGTCAAAATTCAAAAGCCTTTTGCTGTTAAATGTTTGACATAAATACATTTTTTTTTTGTCTTCTTACTAAGAACATTCTCCCTACTTTTCTACTTTTTATTTTCCAGTTTCACCTTAAACAGAAACTATACATTTGTTTTTATTTTTTATTAAAAATAACTATTTATTGAATTTTTCAGATTTTTTCTTTAGATAATCTGCACTTGATGGAATAGAAAAGAATATTTATTAAGTATTTTTTTATAAAGAAAAACTATAAATTTGTTTTGATTAAAAAGAACTATTTATTGAATTTTCAGATTTATCTTTAGATAATTTGCACTTGATGGAAAAGAAAAAAGTTTTTTATAAAGAAAAAGTATAAATTTGTTTTTATTCTTGATTAAAAAGAACTATTTATTGATCTTTTCAGTTTTTTACTTTAGATAATCTGCACTTGATGGAAAAGAAAAAGGTATTTATTAAGTATTTATTGAACTTTTTTGGGAAGAAAATGTAATAAAACTTGGTTTTGGTCCTTTTGGATCAAGGTCAAAGTCAACATAACAATCCTAATCGTTCACTACATCATTAAATACTTTAGACTTTCTTTCAGTCTCCATGAAATTTTGTAGATCTATAATTAGATCATACGTAAAGTATAGAGTCTCCTAAATTTCTGCATTTCCTATATAATTCCTTTTCTATGTAAAGAGAACTTTGATTCGAGTTCAAAAGGTTAAAACCGTATCTGAGTATACACAAAAATAAAAGCTTGTTCATGATCAGCTGGCCACCAAAGATACATTACAAAGTTTTTTTGCCTCTTTAGACACGTGTCCGAGTCCTGTTAGATATAATAGATCTTGTCACCACTACTTCTCTACCGAAATTACATAAAAGCTCATTTCCATTTCTTTATAAACAAGTTGTATGTCCCAGCATCTTTGGGAGGTTGTGTCGCCTCTATTAAATATACAAAAAGAGTATAAAAAGACTAAACTTACCACCACCAAATACCAATTGTTATTTTTTTTTTCAGGAAACATTTTAAATTAACTTGTCTACATATAATTTCATATATATTAATATACATAAAACGGTCCAATAAGACCATAGGCCCATTTCTATGGATACTACGTTATTTACATTAAGGCCCAGAGTCCATGGGCCCATCACCATGTTATTATTTTTATCGAACACCATAAAACTCCAAACAGCCAATCAGTGAGAAGGACAACCAATGAGACAATCATGAACCAAACCAAAACCTCCACCAGCGATAATAACACCAAACCGGCCATAACCGGAGCAACGTCCACCACCATACCGGAGTGGTTAACCGAGACAATCAACGGTGGATCATTCCGCCACGTCGACCTCCACACCGGAACCAACGGCTGGGCCTCCCCTCCAGGCCACGTCTTCCCTCTCCGCTCCACAAACTACTTCACAAACAAACAAAAATCCCCCGGCGGAGACTACCTCCTCTCTCCCGCCGGCGTTGACTGGCTCAAATCCACTACAAAACTCGACAACATCATGTCTCGTCCCGACAACCGTGTGGCCCACGCAATCAAAAAATCCCACTCCCAAAACAGCTTCATCGTCGCGGCTAACTTCGAAATCTCAAGCAAGGAGGAACACTACCACTTAGTGTTCTACTTCGCCACGGAGGAACCAATCCCCTCAGACTCTCCCCTCAAGCGTTTCATCGACGGAGACGATTCTTACCGTAACCAAAGATTAAAGATAGTCAGCCAAGTCGTGAAAGGTCCTTGGGTGGTTAAGGCAGCGGCAGGGCAGTTCGGGGCGTTTCTTGTCGGAAAGACCGTGAAGTGTAATTACCATAAAGGGTCTAACTACTTTGAGGTCGATGTCGACACAAGTAGCTCGCCGATTATGTCGGCGGTTATACGGTTTTTGTTGGGCTACACCAAGAGCTTTGCGGTCGATATTGGTTTGGTTATTGAGGCGCAAACGGAGGATGAGTTGCCGGAGAGACTCATCGGAGGTGTGAGGGTGTGCCATATGGATTTATCGTCGGCGTTTGTGGTGGGAGAGAAGGCGTTGGGACCGTGTGGAATGTTGGGTTCGGTCATGAGGACATGAACTGAATGTCAACGATGAAGGGATCTAGGTCAATGATGCTCCGATCAGGACAACGGTTAAATTATTTCTCAATGATAAAACCAATAATATAATTTGATCTGTCTGAATACATTTTTTGAAACTTTGTTTATTTCTCTAAGAGTGTTGACTTTTGAGTATTTTAAAGCAATTTGCTTCGTTGTTTTTGATTCTCTTAATTTGCAAGTGTTTAACCTATATAAAAGCAAAATAAACTCAAGTTTCTTTTATTTTTGGGTTTGAGAATACTCATGTTTAATTCTTTTTGACGTTTTGTGTGGATTTTGATTTTTGCAGGATAAAGAGTTGTTTACACGAATTTTTTTAGCATAGTGCAACTAAAATATATAAAACAGTTCAACATAATAAATTAGAGTGAGTTTTGATATAACAATTATTATTTTTGGTTATAAATTTTAAATATGATCATTTGTATAGTTTATAATTAAAATATTAATATTAAAAATAAATAACATCTTTACCTAAAGGGGTGTGCAGCAGTCCTCCAAGTTAGCATTTTTATTTTCCCATATTTTTTTCTTTTCTATGATAAGACTTGCTTTGGACGGAAAGGGCAAACCGGCCATGATTACAGAAAAAAATATCATTTCAAGATCAGTCGGCCACCAAAGGAGCATAACAAGGTTTTACTAACCTAGTATCACCTCTTTAGGTACGTGTCTGAAGACTATTAGATCAAATAGATCTCGTCACCACTACTTACGTACTGTTACCAAAAAGCCCATTTCCATTTATTTATAAGCAAAACAACAAAAATGTATGTCCCAGCATGTGTTCCTTTATAAGCAAAAAAAAAAAAAAACAACAACAAAAAATGTATGTCCCAGCATCTTTGGATATTCAGTCACCATTTATTCATTTAACTATATATAAATTAGAAAATCGACAAAAGTTTGCCACCACCAACTACCAACTGTTACTCTTTTCTTTTTTTTTTCTTTTTGTTGGAAACATTGAAAAAGAAAATGAATTAAACTTTTCTATATACATACATATATATATATATATATATATATATATATATATATATATATATATGTGAAGATTTTATAATATCAATAAAAGAGCTTTACATTGCCCATTTCCATTTCTGTATAAGCAAAATAACAGACCGTCTAATAGCATATATAATTACTGAAGGAGTTGAATAGAGTCTAAATATAAAAAAATATAAAATATAAAAAATGAGAGTTTTTAAAGAAAATATAGATAAATTATGAAAAAATTTTTAAAAAAATTTATATATATTACTAGAGTAAATATTATAATTTTAAAATAAACATTAAATCTAGTTATTAACTTTTAAAACTACTTCCTAAAATACACCATTAATATTGCTTGAACGTGGACTAGAAATAATTTGAAATTACTCTGAAAACAACAAAAATATATGTCCTAGCATGTTCATTTATTTATAAGCAAAACAATAAAAACTGTATGTCCCAGCATTTTTGGGATGTTCTGTCATCATTTATTCATTAATCTCTTACATACTAAAACACAAGTTATCTTATCGATCAAAATTCGTAAACTTGGTCGCAGCGATTAGAACATAGCATGACTATGAACTCGACGAGAAGGGTACGAAGGAGAACACAGTGGTGAGGAACTGAAGAAGGAAGGTTGGGATGAGCCATACGTCTTCCGTGGACTTCTTTTTTTTTACTTTTTTTATTTTTAATAAAAACTTAAATCAGTTACAAAATAACTAAGACTAATTGAAGGGTATAATGTATTTAAAGGAATATAAATCTTAGTTACCTAAATAATCTTCTACAAATTTTACTGAGACAAACTTATGTTGAAAGTGTTTTTTTTTTTGCAGTGTTCCTTTTTTTAAAATTTAATTTTCTTTTGCAATAGAAAGATATAACGTTTCACTTAGATGAAATTTAAAACTTTTGATATTAATTGAAATTGCTATTATTAATAGATTAATATATTAATGAATATTTTATAGTGCCAATCAAAAAGCTATTCAATTGGTTTCTATTATGTTTTCATATATATTAAAAACTAATATTCAGTCATGCATAAAATTAGACACAGATTTTTATAGTTTTAAACTAATTTTAATGTGAAGAAATTTGTTCCAAGATTTGAGAGTACTCGACACTGAAAAAATATTATTATAATGTATTTTAGGTATTTATTTATTTTACATAATAATTTACTATTGATAGAGAGACATGTGTTCTAAACTGGTTCTAATTATATTTCTTTTTTGTTTTTATTTTCCTTATTGATGATATATTTGTCCACATACTATCGATGGAGAAGCTTTGATATTGGATTCTTAAAACATACAACTTCTGCGTTATTTATAGATGCAAAGTTTATGAAACAAAAAATATGTGTTAAAAATTAAAGTTGTTCATCCTGATTTTCAAAGTTGTGAAAATTCTTATCTACAAATAGAATGCATGTGGATCCATATGTTATGAAGAAAATTGTGTAATAAAATTCTTGATTGATGAGAAAATCATTATTATTGCAGGAAGTTGAATCTGATTAGAGTATACTGTAATAAATGAGAAAAATAATAATAATAATAACTAAATACATTTGCAACAAATAATTCTTGTTTTTATAATATATAATTATTAACTAATAACTTTTGTATAAAACCCTAAAACATCTAACCTTCCAAATACATTAAAAAGCTAAATATCAATGTTTATAAACTTTGTTTGAGTGCAAAAAGTTGCAATACATTTTCTAGCAAATATGATCACTTCTGAAACTCTTGAATATGTCAAAGTGGGATTATCCCATGGCAGTCCTATATATTGTCTATCTCTTCAACGGGGTTAAGAATAGACATCTCTTCTTCCAAAGCTTCCCCGATAATCTCATCTGGGAGCTTGACCGTGTTCTGATTTCCATCAGGCAAAAGTAACAGAACACAGATCGGTGAAAGTCTCATCACATTCCTAACCAAAACTGCAAGCCATAGGTTACCAAACTCAGTACGAGTCACCCTAAGGACGTGCAACAATACTCCTCCGAGCCAAGATGAGGTCATGACACCTGCATTATCAGTTGACATGAGTAACGCAAATAAGGTTCCTTCAATTCCCGGAGGACAAAGCCTTGAAGCTAGGACTTGCAGCGACAGCCATTTAAATTGTTTGATCATCTTATAAACGACATCATCGAATACTAGGAAGAGATAGTCCGGTAAGCCAAATTTTCAAGTTGAGACGTAACACAAGAATGAGGTCAAGCATTCCGGTTAATGCAAAGAGAAGTTGAGTCCACCGACAAATGTCATGGAACTTACGATCCTTTAGGACTAGCTGGTACAACGTTGTTCCTAGAATCGATCCTATTGAACCAACTGAGAAAATGAAACCAACCGTTTCCTGAAAAAAAAACCAGAAAAACTCTTCACATTAGACCAAGATTATCGGGGCTTCTTAGCCTCGTCTCCAACCCAATTTCAGCCCAAAAATAAATCAAAACTCGCCTTAAAAGAAAGAGACGTTGGCTAATTAAGAAGTTTTTGGGCCTGGTCCTTAGAACACGTGTCACTTCGCGAAAGGGAAACGGAAGCGGTAGAGGGAAGTCGACTTTTGGTATGGATTTCATTCTCATCGTGTTTCTCTTTTCTCTCTGTCGAGACGCCGATTTCGTGGGCGATACAGACCGATTTCTCTGCTCTCTCTCTCTCGTGTCTCTCTTCTCATTCTCATCGTGCCGCATCGAATCTACAACAGGTATGTGTTCCTTGTCTGAATCTAAATCATTAGTTGTTTTTGTTTTTGTTTTGATTCGTTTTTGCATGCGATACAGACCGATTTCTCTGCTCTCTCTCTCGTGTCTCTCTTCTCATTCTCATCGTGCCGCATCGAATCTACAACAGGTATGTGTTCCTTGTCTGAATCTAAATCATTAGTTGATTTTGTTTTTGTTTTGATTCGTTTTTGCATGCGTTGTGTCTGGACTCCAGTTTGATTGGTCTGTTTTGACGGTTTGGTTGGTCTGTTTTGACGGTTTGGTTGGTCTGTTTTTGACGGTTTGGTTTGACTTCGTGTTTGCTGTTGGTGATTCTGTGTTTGATTGGTCTGTTTCTTGTAATGAATTGGTTAAAGTGACGGATTGTATACTTAGTGCAATCTGAGTTTTTTTCCTTGATTGTATCCTCCGTGTTCGATCAGTGAGTTTTTCTTAGTAAATATACTTGAAACTAGTTACTGGTCTATGTGTTTGATTGTATACCATAGGTTTAGTTATTGGTGTTAGAAGGCAATGTTTTTATTCATTTACTTGATGAGTACCTAGTCGAGTTTGAACACAACTCGTGAACCATAGGTTTATGTTTTCGTACTTATTAATTGATTGCTTTTTGGTTGTTATGATCGTAATAACTTCTGTAACANTGACCTTCGCGTCGGTGACATCGTCATCTTCAAAAAAGAAAGACACATGGT
Organism: Eruca vesicaria subsp. sativa; assembly: GCA_932364175.1. Classification (NCBI taxonomy): domain Eukaryota; kingdom Viridiplantae; phylum Streptophyta; class Magnoliopsida; order Brassicales; family Brassicaceae; genus Eruca; species Eruca vesicaria. The sequence continues at coordinate 6,790 of CAKOAT010136710.1, forward strand.
CTTTCATGTAACTCCGATGGGTCCTAGCTGCTGTGAGATTATCTATACTCGTCCTCCCTTGATCAAGGCCGAAGCCTCCTCACATGCTGCTGCTGCAGGTGAGATTAGTAAGTTCCAATTAAAACTCACTGTCCTCTTTTGATTCCTAAATTTTTTGTCTTATGGATCAGGAGGATCAGGAAGGGCTGATTTTATCTCATTTGAGTATTGTTTCTTGGTTGAGGTCACGGATAAGCACCTAGAAGAAGACATACTTGTAAGTAGTTATTGGTCTATGTGTGTTTAATTCAAAACTTAACCAAGACTAACTTTCATTTGTTATGTGTTTGCAGCTGTTTCCTGCGGCAGCTACGCAGCAATGTAGTGTGTTGAACAAACAATGCCAGGAGGTGATACTAGTGAACAAGGAGGGAAACTCATGGGTTGCGAATTTGTTATTTTGCGAATCAAAGAGCATGTATTACATCAGAGGAGGGTGGACGAAGTTCTGTTGTGATAACATATACGACATTGGTTGCTTAGTGGTCTTCAATGTCGTTGGAGATGGCAAAACTGCTCCTCTGTTGTGTGTTTGTCCTGAAAGCGAAGAGTGCCGCCAAATACTAAAGAAATATTCTAGCAGCAAGAGAGGCTAGTTTGGTGGTTGTTTGTATGTGTGTATTACTATGTGGTGATGGTTGTTGTTTGCTGGAACTTTGTTGTTGTTGTTGTTTTGGCTTCAAGGATGTAACTTTGTAATGTTTATTATCTTTGAAATGACTATGTCTTAAAATTAAGATGTTAATTACTAAGAGATGATATAAAGTTCCAGCAATAATGTGCATATTTGCTATTGTTTCTTAACAATGTCTCTTACTCTAAGAATAATAATAAGAAAAGCTAAGAATTCAAAATTATGTCCCAGCAATAATGTTGGTCTTACACATTTTTAAGGTGTTAGGGTCCTAAGATTTTTAAAACCATAAACATTTTAATATGAATCTTAATAAAAAAAATCTTTAGGAGTTATGGGGGTTAATACATATACTTAATGTCTTTTTAAAAAATTGAAGATTACCACAAATGTTTCATTGCACTTTGCCTATGATAGGCTAGCCCTGTTTTATTTATTTCAAATATAAACTACACTTTGTTTAGCAAAAATAAAAATAAAAAAATAAACTACAGGTTGTTGTTTTAGGAAATACCTGAGCAACCATAGGACCATCCTTTGAAGCTGTGAACCAATAGAAGAAACCTTCATCAATGTCCAAACTAAGAGCAAAGGAAATGTACATATACAAAGACGGGTGCCATACATATGGACACTTCATTGTCCTCCACACTGCTTTCCCTGCGTCGATAAATTTTTGGTTTACCTGAATTGATACTAACAAGTGTCAATAAAGTCATGTGGGTAGAAGACCAAGCTAGTGAAGAGAGAATGAGACTTTACCTGTTTGTAAGAGAAACCAGTAACGCGGGACTCGCTAAACACAATCCCCACCACCGATACCACCGGAAATGGAAATGTCAGCAAGCCAAACACTCCCTAATATGAAAAATAGAGACATGACATTATAGAGAAATCAGCTAATGACAGAGATCATGGCGCAAAGACTCCCTAACCTTGGAGCCAACAAGATGAACTAAGATACCACTCATGAAGAAACCAAGAAGTGCTCCAATAGAGGAGCTGTAGCTGCCCAAACTCTGCATATCCGATGTAAGAGAAGGGTGTGTGTTGCTTTTGTGTGCAATGCAAGCATCAATGGTTACATCAGCGATCGCCATTCCAGCATTTGATATTGTCATCCACAAAAGTGCCAAGTATATGTGTAATCACTAAGAATCGAAATGAACAGCATAGATCCCACTCCAAGCACCCCTGATTTTTTTTTTTTTTTTTAAATCAAAAATTGGTATATTTAAAAATAAAATTAAAGTATCAGTGTTATAAAAAAAAAAAAATTAAAGATGCTGATTCTAGAAGTGACTTGAATCTCAGTGCAATAGTAAAATGCGCTACTCTTTGAATCAATATATCTTTTAGGATTATGAAAAATACATTTAGTAGATAAATAAATATTTATAAGGGAAAAATTAATATCATATTTTGAGGTTATATATATATATATATATATATATATATATATATATATATATATATATATATATATATATATATATATATATGTGGATCTAATGAGTTACAGTAATCTATTCACATATTCAATTTACAAACCTTAAAACGAGTATTTACCTTAATCGTGTTTGCTAAGTGTTCTTGCTTTCTTTGTGTTTGATTCAAGAAAACAAAAAAATTATGTACCTGCTAATATGAAGTAAGGGCGTCTGTGGAAGCCAAAGATGGGAAGAACATCAATGAGAATGCCCCAAAGAGGCTTAATGATCCATGGAATCCTGGTGATTGCAGTAAAAGCCTGAGATTCAGAAGGCTGAACCTTTTGAACATCTTTCATGTAGTAGTCTTTGGCTACATCACGCAATGAGCCACCAAGCCCTTGGTTTATTCCGTATATTGAGACCACACCGAACACAAAGGTCCAGTCAAGCTCTGTCACCAGCCTCTTTAGCCACAGCACTGGACCGCTAACCACATTACGGAAACGACTTACTAACATAGCTGGTGTCCGTTCTAAGCTTGAATGTTGAAACTTCTGATGTGGGTTTGGTCTGGTTCTGTGGGAAGCAGATCTAGGACCAGAGTTGTCTCAAGATAAGAAATGAAAGGATAGAACTCAGATCAGAACGATGAAAGGGAGATGTTTGACCAAAACGGTCTTAATTCGTCTGTTTCTTACAGAGAACATTCTGTCTATTTATGTTAAAAATCCATTATGTCTAATTTTTACGTATCTTTCTATTACACCTTATAAATAAAAACTATTTATTTAAATTGATAAGGTTTTTCTTCACTTGATGACAAAATACATATGGGACATATATTAATTGGCCAAAGAGCTTACTGATAGTATAAATTCAACATAAATAAAATGTATATATTATCAAGAAAAAAAATTACATTATACCCAAAAAAATTAAAAATATAATATGATAATCAATTCTTTATTATTGGACATACATGTGAATGTGTATATATATACATGTGTACACATGTACAAAATTGCCTCATGTTTGTGTGTACATATATGCATCTATACATTACCAATAAAGTTGTTAAATTGTACCATAAAAATATAATAAAAGATTTCTAATTAAAAATAATTAGATAGTATGATAATCAAAATTTACTTTTAGGTATACATGTGAAAATGTACATATATACATGTGTTTATGTGTGTATATTTACATGTGTACTTGTGTATATCATATTACACAAAAATTCACTATCCACATCAATGTTCTAAAAATCGGTCTAGGCGTCGACTAGACGTCCGTCTAGGCGGCAAATCCCCTCTCACCGAAACGATTTTCTTAAAATCCGATTTATACAATTCAAGTCAGTTTAAACCATGTTAAATCAGTTTAAATTGCTCTAAAATAGTTATAATTAGTTTAAATTAGTATAAATTTTTTTAATTAAGTAATAATTTAGGAAATAATAACAAATTTGTGTAATTTATTTTATTTTGTATATCAGATTTTGATAATTTATTAAAATAAAATTATAATTAAACCAAAAAACTTAAATCGCTTATATAAATGTAAAATATATATAAAATAAATCAATAATTCGTTAACGTCTAATTCCCGCCTAGGCCCCGAATAATCCGCCTAGGCGCTAGTCCTCTATAGAACGCCTAGTTTCCGCCTAACGATTTTTAGAACATTGATCCACATATACAACACTTATATGTATAACTTAGCAATGATTCATATGTATTCACTGTAAAAAATTCATCAAACCCATATATTATTCACATGTACATATTAGGTGTACATGTACATAAATACATGTGTTTGTGTGTATATATTTACATGCATATTTGTGTTTATCATATTACATAAAAATTTACTATTTACATATACAACGACTTATATGTATAATTTAACGCCTGAATAGCAGCAATATCCGAACAGGGTTCTGGGACATCAGGAGAATCTGCAGGAGATAAAACGTTGAAGAAGTCTTCAGAACTTAAATCTTTCGACATGCATTCAGTAGTTCCCGCGACAGAAATTTTTTTATTGTTCATATTGTCAGAGAAAGAGCAGAGAGTTTGTGTCTTCCTTCTTCAGGACATAATCAGAGTGGTTGATATATTCCTGTAAGAAGAGAAGAAGCAGACCATCAATCTCAGGGTCAGTAATTAATCAATTTTAGCTAAAAGTCTACGTGTCACTTTAGGACATCACTTGCATGGAGTTTGACTTGTAAGTCAAGCAAAGCTTACTATAATTAGTAAGTCCATAGGCACCACGGATCTCGGAGGTTTTGCCGGAAAGTTCTGAACACCATTGGTTCCAGAAAACGTTGAACCGCTGCTTTCTGTTTTTTTTGGTTCTTTTCTTTCTCTCCTTCTCCTTCATTCCTTATTCCACGCAGCATCTGTGTGTGTAAGTAGTGATGAGCCAAAGACAAAGGTCTTGCTCAGCACAACGGCCCAACAGAAGATGCAAGACAACAATGTGGGCTTGGAGCTAAATGACAAAGACAGAGTTCTGCAGTCAGTCTCCAACGGTAAAGCAACGCAACGTTCATGCCGTAGTACTATCAACACAGCTCAGCAATTACAGCTATTCAATAGATTCGATGCTCTTGTATGCTGACGTGTTGTATTATCTTAACCTAGTGTGCTCATGTATATAAGAGCCCTCTGCCTCAGGTTGTAATCTTTGAGTGAAATAAGATACATAAAGTTTATCTTCTCTCCAAGCTTTCCTAAAGCTTTCATGGTATCAGAGCTCCATGGCGAGCGTTCCTGATCTTTTTTCATCCTCTCCTTTTTCCATTACTCAGTGTGTTACCTTGAAACTGTCTGACAAGAACTATCCGTCATGGAAGTTCCAGTTCGAACAGTTTCTCATCAGTCTCTCTCTTCTTGGTCACGTTACCGGAGCCACTCCGCAACCGGCACCAACTCTCATCGTCCGTACTGAAGAACAAACCTCAGAAACCGTCAACCCAGAGTATGACAAATGGAATCGTACCGACAAGTTAGTCATGGCCTGGTTAGTCGGTTCTCTGACTGAAGATGCTATCAAAGGGATCTACGGTCTCAGATCTGCTCATGAGATCTGGATCCATCTGGCACAGCGTTACAACCGAGTTACTCCGACGAGAAAGCTTGATATTCAGAGTCGTATACAGTCAATGAAGAAAGGCAACATGTCTTTCATCTCATACGTATCTGAAATCAAGGAGCTTTGCGATCAACTTGACTCCATAGGCGCTCCGCTTACTGACCAAGAAAAGATCTACGGTGTGCTTCGCGGTCTCGGACGCGAGTATGAGTCAATCACTACCGTTATCAAAAACTCGATGGATTGTTTCCCTGGTCCCAACTTTGATGACGTGGTGTTCAAGTTAACAGCTTTTGATGAGAAGCTTACCACTTACGAAACCAACTCTGAGCCTTCTCCTCATCAAGCCTTTTACACAAACAGAGGTGGTTCGTCTTCGCGTGGACGTGGTGGTTACAGAGGTCGAGGTCGCGGTTATTCTACTCAAGGCCGAGGCTTCCCTCAGCAGCTTAACCAAGGAGGTGGCCGTAGCAACACTCAGACCGACAATCGTGCTGCGTGTCAGATATGCAACAAGTTTGGGCATCCAGCCTACCGTTGTTACAAACGTTTTGATCATTCATACCAGACTGAAGAGCTTGCGCGTGCTTTTGCTGCAATGAAAACTTCTCAGTCCCCAGACTGGTACGCTGATTCTGCTGCCTCTGCGCACATAACCAACTCAACGTCTCACCTTCAGAACTCCGAACCTTATTTTGGAGAGGATGCAGTCCTTGTTGGCAATGGTGATTTCCTTCCTATAACACACGTTGGCTCAGCTGTTCTTCCTAGTCTACAAGGTAATATCTTTCTGAACGATGTCCTAGTCTGTCCAGATATTGCTAAGTCTTTGTTATCAGTCTCCAAACTTACATCTGATTACCCATGTGCTGTTGAGTTCGACTCTGATGGTGTTGTTGTTAAGGATAAACAGACAAGGCAGCTGCTGACAAAAGGAAGTAGACAAAAGGATCTTTATGTGTTGGAGAACATGAAGTTTGTGGCTTATTACTCATCAAGACAACAAGCTGCAACGGATTCTGTTTGGCATATGAGGCTGGGCCATCCTCATCTAGACATTCTCCAACGTCTTTCTTTTAATAAGGCCATAGTAGTGAATAAGACATCTTCTCGTCTGTGTGAAGCATGTCAAATGGGAAAGATATCCAAACTCCCTTTTTCTTCTTCATCGTTTGCAGCTAAGAGACCTCTAGAACGTGTTCATTGTGATTTGTGGGGACCCTCACCTGTTTTATCTACTCAAGGCTTTCGCTATTATGCAATTTTCATCGACAATTTCTCTAGATACACATGGCTCTTTCCATTAAAGATGAAGTCTGATTTCCATAGTGTCTTCCTTCGCTTTCAAACTCTGGTTGAGAACCAACTTGAAACGAAGATAAAGATTTTCCAATCTGATGGAGGGGGTGAATTCATCAGTCGTCAGCTTGTGAGTCATCTAGCAAATTGTGGCATCAAACATATGATTTCATGTCCTCACACGCCAGAACAGAACGGCCTAGCTGAACGAAAACATCGACACGTTACAGAACTTGGTCTAGCAATGATGTTTCAGAGTAAAGTCCCACATCATCTTTGGCTTGAAGCTTTTCTCACTGCGGTTTACCTCGGTAATCTCTTGCCTTCTTCTGTGTTACCCCAGCAACAGAGCCCGTAAGAAATGCTTGTGGGTACCTCACCTGTGTATACTTCTCTCAGAGTATTTGGATGCAGTTGCTTTCCAATGTTGCGACCTTATCAGCAAAACAATTTCGATCCTAAGTCTTTACACTGTGTTTTCGTTGGTTACAGTGAGCAACATAAAGGATACAGGTGTCTCCACCCTCCATCTGGTCGAATCTACATCAGTCGTCATGTACTTTTTGAAGAAGAAAGTTTTCCATACACTGGTGATTACCAACAGTTTCAGACATCTGTTGACACTCCTTTGCTAAAAGCTTGGCAGTCAAGTTTCTTTCAGCCGTCATCTGCTGAAGAAGTTGAGATGTCTCCTGCTGAAGACTGTTTTATGCTAATTGTTCTTTACAATTAAGAAAAGATAATCGTAAAAAAAATTATATAAAAATTTTATTTTTCCTTTTTAAAATATTTCTACGCTCATAATGTTAATTTTTCTTTATTCAAATCCTAATTAAAAAGGTCAAAACGAAAAAATTATTAGATAGTAATTATCCTTTTAAGAAAAACATAAATAGTTTCCTACTCTCATAATAAAAAAGGATAATTTAAAAAAAAAACATATTTTTCCTTTTAAAATAATTTTACTCTCATAATGCTAATTTTCTTTTATTCAAATTCTAATTAAAAAGGTCAAAACGAAAAAAAGAATCTTATTATAATAAAATGATTTTTAAAATTTATTAAATAAGAAAAATCTTATTATAATAAAACAATTTTTTAAAATATTCATAGTAATTTTCATTTTAACAAAACCTATTCCAAACCGAATGTAATTATCCTTTTTAAAATATAAACCGAAAAAATGGAAAAACTATTTTATGCTAATTTTCCTTTATAATAAAAAAGATAATTGTAAAAAAAATATTTTTACTTTTTAAAATATTTCTATTCTCATAATGTTAATTTTCCTTTATTCAAATCTAATTAAAACTTAACAAAAAAAAAGAATTCTTAAATAGTCATTATTCTTTTAAAAAAACTTAGACGAAATAAATGTTAAATACTGATTAATATTAATTTTCTTTATTAAAATCCTAATTAAAAATATCATAATCCAAGAGGAACTATGATTATTCACATCTCTATATATGGAACTAAGATCTCTCATATTTGGTCACTTCTCATATTTTATCACCAAGCATAATTAGTGATTCAAGAAAAATATAAGGTGAAGTTCGATGTTCTTTTCTTCTTATAAAGTTATGGTTTGTCGTTGTCATGATTATGTTTGATCGTTGTCATGCTTCTGAGTTCTGTCTTTTTTTTTTTATCGAAACTTCTGAGTTGTCACATAGCAATACATTTAAAGTTATTGCCACCACACCATAACATCGCTGTCACATAAAAATTTTCTTTTTAATATTGCGACATGTGTAAGAATATTTCATGGATATAATATATATACTATGAAACTAAAAAATGAATTTCTGAAACAAATAATTTTTAAAACAAATAATTTCAAAATTATTTAATGTTAAATATAAATGTCAAAATTATTTAATATTAGTTTTTAAGAAAAATTCTTTTTTTTTTTAAATCCTAAAGAAAAAAATATGTAAAATAATTTTACTTGATGAAATATTTAAATTACTTAGTATGTAACAGGGTAAAGATACCATTTAAAGTCATTATACTTGATGAAATATTTAAATTACTTAGTATGTAACAGGGTAAAGAT
>CAKOAT010136710.1:15455-57889 GCA_932364175.1 Eruca vesicaria subsp. sativa
GTGCAAGCCCTCCTATGGGTAATGGTAAATTTCCGGTTGGAGGCAGGAGAGATTCAGCAATTTGTTCAAATATTGAAGTCTTGAATTCTAACTATGAGCAAAGTAAAATCAGTTCTTTTCCTATTGAGATATTGGTAGATAGACCAGTATGCTACAGGCTAAGAGTTGGTACGGTAAAATGGTACCGTCGTACTCGTCTTGGGTACTTTTTTAATTATGGTGGTCCTGGAGGAAACTCTTGTTGAGTTTGACTTTTATATATGTATGTTCTTTGTGGTTATGTTGTCAGAGTTACAATTGTTCCAGACTTCCAGCATGTTTTTGGAACCTAACTCGATACTTCCATCTGATTCTCCTTTGAGATACTTCAGTTTTAGTATCGCAAATGTTGACGTATTATAACAACATTTTTATACTTCGCATGATTCTTCAAGAAAGAAATATAAAACTCGATTTCTACAAAAAGAAAAAAAAGTTCATAAAATGCTAACTATTATATCAAAATTTCAAACAAAACAGTTTACAAAAATTATACAGAGAGAAGTAGCGGCATTTTAAAGAGAGAGATAGAATATCTATCTTAGTCGCCCCTTCTGATATCTATCTTAGAATATCTAATAGTACGGTAAGAATCTCTATAAATTAAAAATTTCTATAAATTAATAAATTTCGTCAGTTTCAATTTGAGTCGGTTAAAAATTGGACATAAATCGATAATAATAGGATAGCCATTTTAAAAAAATTTATGTAAATATATGGTCTAATTAAAATTATAAACTAATAATTTATATATATAGATATTTTATATAAATACAAATTTGTCATTATATTATTTGTTTTATACTTACAATGAAATTATTATTATATTTTCTTTAACACTTAATATATTTTTGATGAGATTTAGTAATATTAAATATAAAACCACATTTAAATTCTATGCAATATATATTATATACACCAAATAATGATAAAAATATAAATTTCAAATTTAAAAAAAAAAAATTATTCTTTATACGATAAAATCAAATATTTTTCTTTTCTTAGAATAAATATATTTAAATACAAAATTTAAATAAAGAAACTAATGTAAATAAATATCTCTGTAAATGAATAAAACTCAAAAGTCGCAACTTTATTAATTTATAGAAGTTTTGTGTTATGGTTTGTTTTTTGTTTTTGAACAACTAAGGTTTGATTAAAATAAAGCCTTACATTGGCAACTTAGAGTTAGCGAGCAAGATGACTTAGCAATCGAATCAGTAACAGAGTTCAAGCTCCTAGGAATGAAAGAAATACAGATACATGAAAGACAAAGATAGAGTCTCGATATCCAAACTGATTCCGTAGAGTTCCACTAGATGTTGTTTTGAGATGAGTGCATTGATCAATACCTGATTACTATTTTAATAAAATGCATATTTTTGGAAACGTTGAGAGCTTTGGCGTGGAGCAAAGCTTCCCGACGTGATGTTATGGTTCGTGACTTCGTTCTATCAATATTTTTAGACATTTATTATTGATATGAATATATATAGTAATCGTTTTTTTGTGGCAGGAAGATACCAAGGCCAAAACCTAGTTACCCAGGAGATGATGCTTTTAATCATCTTTCCTTCTTTACGATAATAAGGCTACTACGAGCTTATCATTTAAAGACTCGAACTTCTTACATGTGTAATTATGTTCGTTTTATAGAGAGAAAGGCTGCTAACATCGAAGCTTCCAACATATCCTCAATACATTCCATCTCATCTCTAGAAGCAAATAAATGGAAAACCGCAGTTAGAAATGACTCAGACCACAAGATTTCAGCCCAACAAACCAATCAAGACCATACTACCGCAATGCTGATGAGGTCGCTGCTAGAAGCGACGATTAAGGTCGCATAAGATCGAACCAAAAGACAATTGCGAATAGAGCAGCAGGAGTGCAGGACGCAGTGTTTCTTCAGAACAGAGTGGCTCAGGGTCTAAGAGCTCAGTCAAGCAACCTAGTCAAGCTGTCAAGAGCAAGTCACAACAAGCAAGGCAAGTAGCGTTCTCTCTTATCCAATAATGTAACTTGTAAAATTTAAAATATTTTTTTTTGCTAAATTAGTAATAAATAGTTTACGAAAATCAGAGTCCAAAATAAGTAATTTATTATCTTCTTGATTTACTTTATATCTATAATCATAAGTTCGAAACTGTTTATATATAAATTTACTTTGAAGACATTGATTTTATGTCTATACTTTTTAGTGTTTTAAATCGAAATAAAGTGAAGAAGTATTCTTAGTCCATGGTTCAATAATATTTCTATATATCAGAAAGTCTGGTATTCAAATTTGTGAACTCCAAAAAATATAAATTATACAGAATATGGAGAAAAATGTTACAAAAATCTTTAACATGGTGCATAGTATACCATTAAAGAGGGATTTTATAGAACAATTCGAAGTAGTATAGTCAGACGTATGTTCTCATAATATGGTAGAATTGTATAAGATGGTAGAAGGATTTCTAATTGTTGTAATAACATAATTAACCAGACTATCGATGTTAAAAATAATTCGAAATCAGACCGAATTATATCTCTAGTCTTTGATATTTTGCTCACTATTGACTGTTATTCGCTTATCATTGACTACAATTTATTTGGTCTTCGCACATTGGTTACACTTTCTTAGTTTAGCTCAATTATTAATCCGTTTACTTTCCAAAATTGCCATTTGACTTCAGCACTATTAATCACAAAATTTCCGCATATAACGTTTGAATGGTAATACCAGTCAAAGATTTATGTTTCTATAAAAAATATACATTATATTGACATATTGTTATTTCTGTTTTCTTTGTCAGAATATTCGTTTTTTTTTTAGCAAACCAATCAGAATATTCGTTATGATTCAGAATGTCTGTGACATTCATTTAAATATGAGTCAGAGTATATGTTCCAAAAATTAAATATTTCTCGCCATTAAAATGTATGTGTCAGTGCCTAAATTTCCGCGTAATCTTTATGGTTTCTTTGTCAGAATATCTATGTTACCTTAAACAACAAAACAAAGTAAACGTAATAAATATTCCTGTTTCATAAAAAAATAACAACATGACATCTTTTATACAAAATAAAAAAATCATATTCAATTAATATATTTAAAATAAATAAATTTATTTATAAAGTCAATGTATCTATAATAAATATTAAATTGAAAATTACACTGAAATTTTAAAATTACATTCTTTTAGTAACAAGTAAAAAATGTTAAAGTGTTACTCCCTCCGTTACATAATAAGTGTCACTCTAGACAATTTTTTTCGTTGCAAAATAAGTGTCGTTTTCGGTTTTTTATGCAAAATTTATTGATTTTATTATGTAATTCATTCTTCTATTGGTTGAGATGTATAGGTAATTGTGTTTTTATACAGGAAATATGTAAAATTAATTATTTCCTTAATCTGTGTGCCAAGACCTAAAATGACACTTATTATAAAACAGAGGGAGTACTTAATAAGAAATAGAGGGAATAATGATTTTGGTAGTCTCTTTTTGACATCAAAATATCTATATAAATAACAGAACGTTTTCAGTATTGGAGACTCGGGAAAAAAAAACAAAAACCAAAACCAAAACAGATCAAACTACGATGGCTCTCGTTATGAATCTCTTACTTCTTTTATTTTCAGTAGCCTTAGTCCGTTCTGATCAAACTACCACGCCTCTCAAATCCTTCAAGGTCAGTTTCTAAAAAACATCAGTTTCTCTTATATAATAGGCTTAGTTCAACATCGTTTTTTAGTAAATTTTCTTTTGTTGATCAGATTGGTGAAAATGTAACTTACGATTGCATAGATATATATAAGCAACCGGGACTTGATCACCATTTACTCAGAAACCACACAATCCAGGTGCATAGTTTCAAAATTTCATCTCCTACTTACAGTTTATTTTTATTTAGTGTTATTTACACTTGATTATATAATTACTTCGTTTTTTTTTGGGGAAAAAGATGAAACCATCAAGGACTCAATTAAATAGTCAAACTAGCAACAGCATCACACACAAAAATAAAATCAAATGTCCAGATGGAACTGTTCCTGTATTAAGAAATACCAAAGAGTTCGTCACCAACGATAACCTTTTCGTCGAGAAGTATGTCCATCCACAATCAGCAGATAGCCCTGGGACACATGTAAAACATTCACTTCCTTCTAATACCTTAGATCTAGTATATATATATATATATAAGTTATAACCGTTTCTATATGTAGATTGCTGGAGTAAGGTCGCATGCTGGTCCATATCGTGGTATACAAGCTTGGGTTGAAGCAGTTGACCTAAAAATCGAAAAGGATCAAGCCTCATATAGTCAAATATATTTAGGCAGTGGGGTGAATAAACAGACCAATTATATCTCTACGGGGTTTATGGTAGGTTTTACATTTTATTATCTTTCTCTTCCCTTAATCCATATGATATTGTTGGTAATTATTGCAACTTTTGTTTTCAGATAAATCCAGGATTTTTTGGGGATGGACGTGTTTGGTCATATGGATTTTGGAAGGTCTGCATATAAATATATATATATATGATCAACTTATTTGGTTTCCGTTGATTGTGTAGACAATATGTAAATATTTAATATGATTTTGTTAGGGTAAAGATGGAAAAGGATGTTACAATACAGCTTGTTCGGGGTTTGTTCAAGTATCACAGACGATTCCTATTGTTCAACCCATTGATATTTCGCCAGTGGAGTCTTCCCTTTTACGTCCCTTCATACATCAGGTATATCTTCTTTATAAATCATGTAATTTCATGTTAACAACTCATCTGTTTTTAACTATTGATATACTTTTTTCAGGATAAAATTACAGGAAATTGGTGGCTTACACATCTGGGGCCAGATGAACCCTACGGGGATATCGGTTATTGGCCAAAAGAATTGTTTAACCTTTTTGACAATGGGGCGAGTATGGTTGGAGTTGGTGGTGTGGTTAAGGCTTCGCCTTCTGGTGCAAGCCCTCCAATGGGTAATGGTAAATTCCCGGTTGGAGGCAGGAGAGATTCAGCTATTTTTGCAAACATTGATGTCTTGAATTCTGACTATAAGCAAAGTAAAATCAATTCTTTTCCTATTGAGATATTGGTAGATAGTCCAAAATGCTACGGGCTAAGAGTCGGTAAGGTAAAATGGTACCGTCGTACTCGTCTAGGGTACTTTTTCAATTACGGTGGTCCAGGAGGAAACTCTTGTGGAGTTTGACATTTATCAGTGTAAGCTTTGCATTTATCATTAATAAAATGAATACTTTTAGATTATATTATTTCTGTATGATCTTGTTGTTAGAGTTACCCACGTCAAGATTTTCAGCCTTTTTTTTTTTAAGGACCTAACTCGATAACTCCTTCTAATTCTTCCTTGTTTCAGTTGATCTCTTTGCACCATCATTTTTGCCTTCAGGTGTTTTTCTTTGTTTTAGGCACATTCTTTATTAATTTCATCTTATTACCTTCAGAACTATCGTTGAAACCTACCAGTGAGGTACTTTGTTGCTCCGTTAATCCTTCCTCATCATCTCTATCCGATTCCCTTATCAGGAAAATAACTAAACAATGAGTTTCTTCGATGTATAATTCGATCACTATCCGAAACTTTCTTCTTATTTTTTGCAGAAAAAAACGTTTACACAATGAAACGTTGAGGTTACCACCCACCATCAGCATTTTGTGTCAAGAGAAGCAATTTCGGACATAAAACTCGGAAACCTCATGGAATAAAAAGGAATCGGCAAATAAATGCAGCTCAAGGTTCATATGTCCTTGATTGTATTAAGTTTTCAGTTGAAAAAGGAAACGTGTCTTATCACTAATTTTTTATTACCTACAGTTCGTATGGTGACTGGTTAATTTGTAACGTTCACAAAGATTTTCGATCATAACGATAATTATAATATATATTTACGATCATCACTTCGAACCTTCGCCGCCATAGTCGTTTGTTGGTAATAACGACAATATTCGCTTCATCTATTCAATAGAATCACAATGATTTTTTTTTTTTTTATAATAAACCTTCTCTAAAAATTCATATTTTGTTTATTCCTTAATAACTAGAAATTGATACGCATAAATTTTTCATGTTTTATAAACTAATTTTCTGCTTTACATAATTTAAATTATATATTCCATATATATCATCATATAATTAATTAAATATTTATAAGTCTTATACATCAAAACTGAACCAAATCAAATCGGATAATATTCTATATCTGGTTATTTTTATTTTTTTTTAGTTTGGATTCAAAATGTTCGAATCGAATCGGTTAATATCGTTATTTTGTATAAATATCCGAACCTGTTTCGTATACATTAGTTTTTAGAATAATTTTAAATTTTTATACATTAAAACAGGGGCGGACCCATATTGAAGAGTACGGGGTCACGTGACCCCGACTAGTTTTATAAATTTGCGCTAATGTAACAGCTTGGTCAAAATAGCTCGGTAGTTTCAGTGTGTCCCCAGTCTTTTACTTGTGTGAAGGGTTCAATGCCTCGCAACTGAAGCTTTCTAATATAACATTTTGCTTGGTGTCATATGCATATTATTTTCTGCGAATCTCATTACAAAAACACATCATTTCCACGTAATTGATTTCTTTGTGCATTTATTTTCTTTGCATGATTGTCTTTTTGTTTCTTTTTCTTTGAAACTAGTTTATACCTTTATTAATTTTTATACTAGAATCAGTTGAATTTTTTTCTAAAACAACTAAGTAATTTCTCGTGAACAAAAATGACAAACAAAAGATATAATATAGTATTTAAAATTAATAAGTAATTATTATTTAGCTAATATACAACATTATATATAGAACAAATATTTAAATTATGAAATATGTATATAATATTGTGCCTCCGGCTAAATGAATTTCTAGATCCGCCACTGCATCAAAACAGAATCCATATGAACTTCATTTCAGACAAAACAATAAATGAATTGATTAGAATAAAAGAAATAATAATTTAGTGAAAACAATAAATGAAATGATTATTTAGAAAATATATAAATGAAGTGATTAGAACTAATTAAAAATAAAATGAAAATCTGTATAAATTCACTTAAAAATTGGAAAGTCTTGGAATATATATACTTTCTGCTTACTATATATCACTCCCTTCATTCTTACAACAATAATATCTACCTACTTCTCTTAATATTCACATGATTTATTATTAACTTCCTTTATGTAAATATTTTCAATAATTTGGTAGTAATAATAAAATATTATTATAATTAATATATATTCAGTTAATGTTTATAAAATAAAAAATAAAAAATATGTTATACACTTATTTATTTTATAGTCATAATCTATCATATTAAAATAATTATAAAACTGAACATGATAAAATTATATTAAATGGATATAGTATATATTTCATTTTTAAAAGTATAAATATTTATGTTTAAATAATATATTATGTTTGCAAAGCGGGTTAACATAATAAATAATATAATATATGTCTATATATATATATATATATATAGAGAGAGAGAGATTAATCTAATGTTTTTCATGTATTGGTTACACATCATCATGTTAATCTCTTGCTGTTAATATGATTACGTGGTTACGTTTCTTCCAATTATCAGATTGCTTTTTCTCTTTTTAATTGTTTTACCAAGTTTTTTTCTTTACAAGAAAACAAAACCCCGGATGATGTGGTCTTGTTCTTGCTAGATTTGCTTCGTTCTTTTCTAATGAGTGTAATTCTTTATTTCTCCGAAGTAATATCATAATTTTCTTTAGATTAAATCGAGTTTTGAAGATTGTTTGGTGGCTTTTAGATTAGAAAATGATATTTATGGTGACTTTCTTGAAAGTGGTTCAGCACATTTTTTATTCGAGAAATTTATTGACAATCTCGGGTCTTTTTATTCTAACGACTGAATAGTTGTGTGTAGTCTTTGATAATGATCATACAAATGATGATCACAATATTCTTTGAGGTGCTGGCGGTGACAAATTGCAAGGAGCGTCATTTTCACCATAAGTGTTTTATATTTATGATAAGAATGTAAATTTTCATTAACCATGTAATGAATGACACAAGGAGATCCAATGTGTTTTGATGAAATTAAATCCTATTGCATCTAATTAAATTAGCTAATCGAAGCAGTGGTGTCTCAGAGAGCCCAAAAAATAATACAAAGAAGGTTTATTCACAATCCAAAGATTATAACTAAAGCTTAGCAGTGTTAAAAAAAAACTAACTAAAGCTTGGCTAAGAACAGCCATTGAGCTTCACCATAACTGTTCTAATTCCTTCTCATTAGCAAACATGCATTTCTTTAATTGTTCTGATGTTTTACTCGTGTTAGATTGTTATTTGGGCCTTCACCATTTTATCCCTTTATACTTGTTTTGTTGGCTTTTAATATTATCATAGTCGAAACAAGTTTTATCCCAGCACGTGTTTGGAAGTTTGTTTGTATTTTCTGGCTTTTTATATTTTATGTATATATGAATGTTTTAAGTTTATTTTACATGATAAATATATATTTATTAAAATAATAAAACTTTATTGTATATAAAGAGTTTGATATTTAATTAATTATTAAATATTTCAAAAACATGAAATAATTTATTCTAATATTTTTGAATTAATAATATATCTATTTAAAAATAAACCCACCAAACACCTAACGGATGATCATAATCGTTAGCCCTGTGCAAAAAAAACCGGAACTAAAAATCGAATCAGAACCAAACCAAAATACCCGAAATCGAAACCGGACCAAAATTTTTAAATATCCGAATGGTTTCTATATTTCTATACCCGAAAAACGAATCGAAACCGGAACCGAATCGAGAACCGAAAGCTGAATATCCGAATGGTTTCTATATTTCTATACCCGAAAAAACGAATCGAAACCGGAACCGAATCGAGAACCGAACGCTGAATATCCGAAATACAAGTTAAAGTTTTTTAATATAAGATAAAATGACATCAAGCCCACTTGAACCCATGTTGGATAAAAAGAATAAATACATTTTTACCACCAGACCACATTCTGTTTTATTTATTCTCTTATATTATAAATATATATATTGTATCTATTCTATTAAAACAGCAGTGTAACCAATTGATATTTGTTTAGTCCAACTAATTATTTATAACCCATGTTTAAGAATAATTAACTACCAGTATTAACATATATATATATATATTTATAACGAGACTTTGCAATTTTATAACCTCCCCTCCCCTTACTTCCTAGAATTTAGGGATGAATTACTTTAGTAGAAAAAAGATGATTTGTCTGTTACTTTTCATGACCTATTAATAGAATAGATAATGAAACCGTAAACAACAAAACAAACGAAAAACATTGATCAGTTATGAAAGTATGGCAGCCATTGAAATATTGTAGAGAATTCTAAAATATTTTTTGGGAAAAATAGAAAGAATTACAAGAATGCCACTGAAAAAAGAAAAACAATACACGATGATATATATTAATAAACCTCTTTCTTAACTTAATATGTAGCTAAATTTATCTGAAACTTAAAATATATTGTAACTAAATATTCAATATTTCTGAATATATGTTGATAAACAGATGAAAATATATTTCTTAAGTTTGTTTACTATAAATGAAACTTCAAACGTTAACTAATAAAGATATTAACATGTAGTAAACGGGTTACTAATGCCCTTTAATTTTTATGATAACGGGATTTAATGAGGTTTAAGTAGATTTTCAATAGAAATACATATTCATATAAAATTGTTTAGGGCCTAACTGGTTCAAACGCAGCAGTTGCGATTACGGTTGCGGGAGTTTGTGGATGCGGGTGGTTGCAGTTTCTAGCGGTTTTAAGAAATTTGTACAACTGGTACTCTTTTTTTAACAAACAAAGCTGGACGACTTAAGTCGTCCCATTTAAATTTCAATTGCAAAAATGATCTCAATGGGCGACTTAGAAGTAAGTCGTTCGAATGACTTACGTCCGGACGACTTAGAACTAAGTCGTCCAGACGATATTTAGTAAACTTTCATGAAATTCCCTATGTTTAAACTCTAATCCTAAAACCTAAACCCCTAGGTAAATCATAAAGCTTTGGATAACTTTTATAAAAAAAAAGTTCTTTAAAAATAATATTTTAACACTAAACCCTAAAATCTAATCCTAAACCCTAAACCCTTGGGTAAATCATAAACACTAAACCCTAAACTCTAATCCTAAACCCTAAACTCTTGGATAAATCATAAATACTAAATCCTAAACTCTAATCCTAAACCCTAAAACCCTTGGGTAAATCATAAATATTAAATTTTTAAAACACTATAAGATTTATCTAAAGATTTATGATTTAACAATGGATTTAGGGTTTGTGATTATAGTTTAGGGTTTAATGCTAAAATATTTTCTTTAAAAAGAATTATTTTCGTTTTTATTTATTTATTATTTATTTATTTGTTTATTTCTATTTTTATTTAAAAAACATAATATATAAGATTTTCTTTCCTTTTTAAAAATATATCAAATATGAAATAATTTAATTTTATTGGATGGTGAATCTGGAGGTTCACCCTAGGGGGTGAACCCAAGAATAAGTCATCTTATAATGGCCTCCGTCTAAACAGGCATTTCTACTATTTTTGAGGTTTTTTTATTTCAACTTTATTTTAGCTCTTTTCCTAATACGTTTCCCCCACCATTTTTCTACCAATCATGTGACCGATTTTATTTAGGTGAGATTATTCTTTTTATGGTAAGTATTATTATGCGACGTTGACCCAACTAAAAGGGTTAACAGTGAGGAGTCAAACTTGAAAACTTATGGTAGTAAAATAATTTCACAATCCTCCCTAATCGGGCGAGAATTAACTTTAACTTCAAACCATGTGTTTGAAGTGTTTTTTTAAGAAGAAAACTAGATTATGATTAAAAATTTATATAATTGGACAGAAACTAATGTTTTCGTGAGGAAGATGATCAACGAGAATCTGGAAGTTATAATTGTTTCTGTTAAGAGTAAAATATCAATGTAAAATTATAATGATATACGACTATCATCTATCCGGTACAAACCGGTTATCACTAAACCAAAATCTAATGTGTAACCATAAAGAAAAATAACGTTTACATTTTATTAAATTCCAAGTATGAGATTACACTGATAAAAGTCAAACTCAACAAGAGTTTCCTCCAGGACCACCATAATTAAAAAAGTACCCAAGACGAGTACGACGATACCATTTTACCGTACCAACTCTTAGCCTGTAGCATACTGGTCTATCTACCAATATCTCAATAGGAAAAGAACTGATTTTACTTTGCTCATAGTTAGAATTCAAGACTTCAATATTTGAACAAATTGCTGAATCTCTCCTGCCTCCAACCGGAAATTTACCATTACCCATAGGAGGGCTTGCACCAGAAGGCGAAGAGTNTACCATTTTACCGTACCAACTCTTAGCCTGTAGCATACTGGTCTATCTACCAATATCTCAATAGGAAAAGAACTGATTTTACTTTGCTCATAGTTAGAATTCAAGACTTCAATATTTGAACAAATTGCTGAATCTCTCCTGCCTCCAACCGGAAATTTACCATTACCCATAGGAGGGCTTGCACCAGAAGGCGAAGAGTGAACCACGCCTCCAGCTCCAACCATATTTGAACCATTGTTTATAAGGTCGAATAATTCCTTTGGCCAATAACCTACATCAACTTCGGGTTCATCTGGCCCTAGATGTGTAAGCCACCAGTTTCCTGTATTTTTATCCTGAAAATATATATCAATCAATAGATAAACAAATTATTTGTTAGTATAAAACTACATGATCACTAGTTTTATTTCTATAAATTACATGATTTATAAAGAAGCTACCTGATGGATAAAGGGACGTATCCATGAAGGCTTCGTTGGCGAAATATCAATCGGTTTAACTATGGGAACTACTTGCGATACTTGTATAAACCCTGAACATGCTGTATTGAAACATCCTTTTCCATCTTTACCCTGTCACATACTAAGTAATTTAAATATTTCATCAAGTATAATGACTTTAAATGGTGACCACTTTGCACCATGTGTAAGGAATATTTTTTGTTCAATGTTTCCATTCATCCCTCTAACGTTGAGAAATTACAGAACAAAATTGTTTTTTTTTGCTGGTGGGGAAAAAGCGCCTAAAAGTCATACATAAATAATATTCTTATTTATTTCTATTATTTTTCTCTTTGTTCTTATTCACAATTAACTGAAACCAAATAATCTGTTCATTACCTGCCAGTATCCATATGACCAAACACGTCCGTCCCCAATAAAGCCTGGATTTATCTGTGAGCAATAGTTGTAATACTTTAAGACTACCATCAAGATAATATGGATTAAGGGAATAAATAAACAATAAAATGTAAAACCTACCATATAGCCCGCAGAGATATAATTGACTTTGTTCTTTACCGAACTGCCAACATATACTTGACTAAATGCGGCTTCATCCTTTTCCATTTTTAGGTTAACTCCATAAATCCAAGATTGTACACCACGAAATGGACCAGCCTGCGACCTTACTCCAGCAATCTACCAAGAAAACGGTTATAACAAATATATATATATATATATATAAACATTAATATTAATAATAAATATTAGATCTGAGATATTAGAAGGAAAGTGGAATATTTTACATGAATTCTACTATCTTCTGATTGTGAATGGACATACTTCTCGGCGAAAAGGTTAGCGTTGGTGACGAACTCTTTTGTATTTCTTAATACAGGAATGGCTCCATTGGGACATTTTATTTTACCTTGTTGTGTGATGTTGTTGTCAGTTTGACTATTTAATTCAGTTCTTGATGGTTTCATCTTTTCCACCAAAAGAAGAAGTAATTGCATAGTCAAGTTTAGAATAACACTTCATAAAAAAAATTTGTAAGTAGGAGGCGAATTTCTAAAACTATGCACCTGGATCGTATGGTTTTTGAGCAAAGGGTGATCAAGACCTGGTTGCTTATAAATATCTATGCAATCGTAAGTTACATTTTCGCCAATCTGATCAACAACAACAAATTTTATATTAAAAAAAAACGTTGTTGAATTCATCGACGATATAAGAGAAAATGATTTTTAAAAACTGACCTTGAAAGATTTGAGGGGCACGTTAGTTTGATCGGAACGAACAAAGGCTACCGAGAATAAAAGAAGTAAAAGATTCATAATAACGAGAGCCATCCTAGCTAGTATGATCTCTTTTGGTTTTAGTTTCTTTTAGTCTCCAAGACTGAAAACATGATCTGTTATTTATATACATATGTATCAGTAATGCGAAGGAAAGAATAACAAAATTATTGCTAAGCAAAAATAAATACCAAAATTATTACTTATTAGTTATTATTACATTTATTTGATTTTGTTTTGTGGACGGGTTTTTTTGTGCAACGTTGACTGATATGTTTTGTTATTTAAGGTAACATAGATATTCTGACAAAGAATCATAAACTCTGAACGCGGAAATCTAGGGACTGACTCAGATATATTTAAGGTAACGTAATTTTTGGTATAGATATTCTGACGCAGATATTTGATAACGACGGTATTCTGACACAGAAATCATAAAGTATTCCTTTTGAGTTCAAAAGGGAAATATATGACTGGTACTATAATTTAGTACAAGGTTATATGCGGAAATTTTGGGCTCAAATTAAAGAGATTTGGCAGCAATATATACGATCATTATTAGCGCTCAAATGGCATTTTCATTTTTGAAACTTCCTTTTTTTGAAAGTTTACAATGTAGATAATTTAATTAATACTTAAGCTAAACTAAGAAAGTGAAATCAATGTGTCAGTGACTCGTAAGTCTTAAGATATATGTTACTATAATAAAGCAACTACAGTAGAACCTCTATAAATTAATACTCGATAAATTAATAATCTCTATAAATTAATAAATTTCATCGGTCCCAACTTGGGTCGGTGTAAAATATGACACAAATCGATAAAATAATAAGATAATAATATTTTTAAAACTTCCATGTAAATATATGGTCCCACTAAAATCATAAATTAATAATCTAGCTATATATAATTTTATATAAGTACAATCTAACATTATATTGTTGGTTTTATATTTACTATAAAAATACTCTTATTTTTTAAACATTTCAGTATATNTATTTTTAAAACTTCCATGTAAATATATGGTCCCACTAAAATCATAAATTAATAATCTAGCTATATATAATTTTATATAAGTACAATCTAACATTATATTGTTGGTTTTATATTTACTATAAAAATACTCTTATTTTTTAAACATTTCAGTATATTTTGATAATATTTAGTTAGGGATTTTATATTTACTATAAAAATACTTTTATTGTTTAAAAATTTTAATATATTTTGATAATATTTAGTTAAATTACATTGAAAACCATGTAACAATTCTATGAAACATAAAAATATACACCAAATAAGATAATAAAACAATATAAAACTCAAATTTTTAAAAATTTAAATAATGTACATATGCTAAAATCAAATATTTTTATTTTATAAATAAAAATAGAAAAAAAATCTAAATAAGGAAACTTTCGTAAATTAATATCTCTATAAATTAATAAAATTTCAAAGTCCCAACATTATTAATTTATAGAGGTTTTACTGTAGGTGTTTCTCTTTACCAAAAAGTAAAAAAAAAACTAGGTGTTTTGCTAAGAATTACCACATGACGATTATTAGGCCTGGGCATTCGGATATTCGGTTCGGCTCCGGATATGAATCATTCGGTTCCGGGTATATTGGATAAATCATTCGTATACCCAATAGGTACTTATGAGATTTCGGTTTGGTTTCGTTTTGGTTCGGTTCTGGATACCCGTTTAATATATAAATCAAAGACTTATTCTTGGGTTCACCCCCTAGGGTGAACCTCCAGATTCACCATCCAATAGGATTAAATTATTTCATATTTGATATCTTTTTAAAAAGAAAAGAAAATCTTATATATTATGTTTTTTAAAATAAAAATAGAAATAAATAAATAAAAAATAAATAAAAACGAAAATAATTCTTTTTAAAGAAAATATTTTAGCATTAAACCCTAAACTATAATCACAAACCCTAAATCTCTATAATATTATTTGAGAAGTCAGTTTCCTACGTGTCGCGTTCACGTTAACTCTCGCGATGGTTGTTTACATAGATACCCTTAATGAATTGTTAGATTTTAAGTTTATTATTAATTTTTTTATTTAGTTTCTTTTTTACTTTTTCAAAATAACATGTATACTAAAAAGGAAATATTTCTAAAACTTTAAAACAGCTTTAAAAACGAAAATATATGTATGTAATATGACTTTATTAAAAAGGAAAGTTCACAAAATAGTAATATACCCCATTATTAAAAAGGAAAGTTCACAAACGAAAATATATGTATGTAATATGACTTTTTTAATTTGTGTGATAAAATTTTTTAGTGTTCGGATACTCAATCCAGTTTTGTTGCTAATAACTAAATCTTATAGTTCAACTACCGTCCTATGGGCGGGATACAAAAAATATTTAGTTTAATCTCAATTTGTAGAAATTATTTTGAAATATATTTAGTATGTAATTTTGTTATTTTTATTAAAAACTCGTATGTTTATCTTGCTAATAAAGAAATTTCATTTTTACTATGTAATTATTATATTTTTCAATACTTGCATTATTCTTATAATTTTCTACATCCGGGGTTTTCCTATAAGTTTGATTATATGTTTGTATTTTGTTTTGTGCAACATGTGTTTTGTATTTATATGTTATAAAATATAAGTCATTAGGCAATTTTAAAATTATGTCAGTGTCTTGTTGATGTGCATATTATTTTTGCTGTGGAGACATGTTTACAGTGGGTGCTTAGAATAAGTTGTATTGAAAATGGATAGATCCTAGCTAGGTGTTTAGGTGATGGAAACTTAGGACATTATTGCATGGCGTTAAGTTATAGATTGTTAGAGGTGCTCAATGCTTATTTCTTTTCAATTGAGCGCTTTTTCCGTTTAGTTCTAGAACGTTATATCAAGTTTTTTTTTGTGTGGTAGATATTTTACATGGATCTAAGAATTAGATGCTTTAATTCTATTGAGAAGATTGAGAAGAACATTTGACATTTAACAATGGTGAATTTATGAGAATACCATAAGAATGTCAAATGTTCTTCTCAATTTTCTTACAAACTCTTCAAATACATATGTTTTGAGTTTAAGAACCCATCACAATACCCAATTAATTTCTACACATTCAGAAGACACAGATCCATCGAACTAGACGAGATACTGATTAAAGCATCTAATTCTTAGATCCATGTAAAATATCTACCACAAGACTGAGAAGAACATTTGACATTTAAAAATGGTGAATTTATGAGAATTAGAGAAGATTGAGAAGAACATTTGACATTTAACAAGACTGCATAATGTTTGCGGATATATAGAATTTCTGAAAACCTTATTGACTAATATAAAATACTTGGCACGCTATATCGGTCCAGCTTATATGTCAAACATCAAATGATATGATAAAATTATAGAATACATCAATTATATCTCTGAAACCGCGTTTACGCGGGGACTATATTATAATGGCAAGATTCCTGTAGGATCCGCGTGTTATTCCATCTGGACAACCACGTTATCAATGTGTTTTGATTTGGTATAATATGTGTAGGCTGGTGTGAGTTTGTAATTTATATTTAGAAGCCCATTCTAAAGCACTTAGCCAAAGATAACAAAACTCTGCGTTTAGGCTTAGGTCATGAGGCGTCTCTTTTGTTATTGAACTCTTCCGTCGACTATTAAACTTAAGTGTGTCATCCATTGTTTGAGAAAAACCAGAATTCCCCTTCATCTTTTACCTCCCCTGTCTCTTCATCTACATCTCTTGCTTAACCTATTTCAACGTTTTGATTTCACATGTTTAATGAATCTATTGTTCTCATTAAACATATTCAATTCCACGACTCTTCGTCTCCTTTTATTTACGATCCAAAATTTATTCGTTTTAAAATTAGAAGAACAAATCAAACTCTATAAATAAAAAAAGGTTTGTGAGTCCAATCCACATACACCGACACCCTCTATTATTCCATCTATTTGCCAAAAGCCAGACACCTCCTTCAAGAATGTCTTCCTCTGTGTTATTAGGCCTGTAGTTTACATTCTCACACAAGTGACAAACGAAGGTGAAGAAGCAGTTGCATCTGCCAGCAATACTGTTGCAGCAAGAGATGATGAACCAAATCCTGCCGGTTTTGAAATAGAAGAGAATAGCCGCTAAAGCACTCGTGAATGATAGTTTCAGTTTGTTTATTTTGTATTTACAGAGTCGTTAAGATTTTAAATACATTATATATATGATTTTTAACTTTGGTTTTTTTCTTTAATTTCCGGCAAACTCCCTCCTATGAAGAGGACAATTTCTAAGTTTTTATTTAAAAAAGGCTGTATTGACTATATTTTGCATATTGATAATGTCCACAACTAAATGCATCAATCACTACACGTTACATGGTGACATGCATTCCTAAAGAAACATAGCTCATGTAAACATTGCATAAATGTCCGCTCTGTAGCCATGCATTCAGACTGAGAGCATAAAGCTCTTGATTTTGTTTCCTTTCTTTTTAAAAAAGAAATTTCGATGTTTAGATGAAAACAAATGCAAACAAACTAAATACTCATAGACTACGGTTAAAACAACATTTTAATACCATATATACTCAAGTCCAATAAAACAAATAAAACATAAAATATAAAACAACCCATCTCTATATCAACAAACATTCATTTACAAAACCTGACCACAAACTTTTATGAATCAATAAATAATCTAATTCATTTCACAGTCTCAAAAAGAACTTCCCCAATCCATGAATCACTCTTTCATGGATAAAAACAATACAACACCAACGGTAATAATCCCACGCAAGCACGGGGTGGACGATCCCTAGTATAAATAAATTTAGAGAACTTGCTCATAAAATTTTAAGAACTTGATTGGCAAAGCATTAGCATAAACATTATATTCATTATTATATAATCAACATTTATCAAAATATATTAAAAAGAGCATTTATCAAATACTAGTGCTCTTTAAATGTTATTTGCTCAATGGTCTCACATAAACTTTTTGGAAAAGCATTTTCAGTTAGCCTATATAAAACCTAAAAATAATTATCTATAATTAATTATTTTTATAAAATAATAAAAAAATATTTTTATAATCAAAAGTAAAATTTATATATATTTTTTTTAAAAAGTACTTAAATATATTAACTTTTTTAAAATAAAAATATTTTGCTTTTAAAATATACTATTTTTTATATAATTACACATATCGTTCTTTATTTTTAATAACATAATATATATATATATATATATTATTTAGACACCAATAAATAAATTATATAACATATAATAATTTTTAAGATAATTTTATATATGAATCATTTACTGCTCCACCAATAAATTAATAATGATAATTTCTATATAAATTATATATAACTATTTTATTTATTTCATAATATTCTAAAATATGTTTATATCCAAAAAGAATTTTATATTTTTAAAATAAATTTTATATTTTAAAATAATAATATTTGAAATATAAATATATAAATGTTATTTTAAAATAAATATATTATTATATTAACTATTACGATAATTTTAGAACTGTATATTGCGATTGTTCTACAAATCACTTTATTAAATACTTTAATGAAAACATATAGTTTCTGCAACAAACTGCTTTTACAACATAATGCTACGTACTCATTTATCACTTAGGAGAATTTTACTTTTAACTTTCTTTTTGTACCATTATTCATGTTTACCTTATTTAACTAAACTATGAGACTTCATTAATGAGACAAAAGACAATTGTACCTTTGATTTATAAATACAAGTAATTATTTAAATAAATAAAAACAGTAAAACTAAAATTCGAAATTTTTATTTTTATTTTTTTTGGAAAAAAATATTCCAACTTTTTTAATTATTTAATCTTTTTCCAATTCAAAAATACTTTTTGAAAATATTTTTAAATATTTTTATTTTTATTATTTTAAATATATTTTTTATTTCAAAAATAGAAATGTTCTAGGGGTTAGTACACTAATTAGATCGTATTTGAAATTTTTCAGAAAAACTATATTCTTTGGAAAATTAGAAATGATGCCTATATACCATGAAAATATATTTATCTTACATTAATATGCATAGGCGTGTGGTTAATTATTTTTAAAATATATTAATGAGGAAAAACTTTAGTATATATAACATTTACTAGGAAAAAATTGATTTTTTTCGTAAGATAAATTAGGAAATATGGTATTTTGTTTCAATGAATAATTTCATCATGCGGTGAAATTTGACGAAAATTAAAGAGTTCTGAAAATTTATTTGTCCATTTTTATAGGGGTTAGTCTACATAATTAAGTAGAATATGAAGTTTTATTAAATTACTCATTAAAATACTAGAAATGATGTCCATGAATCATGCAAATCAGTTTAACATACATTAATAAAAAAAATTATATAATGTGATTAGGTATTTTTTTTTAATCAGCATAAAATAGCTTAAACTTCAGTATATAACATTTACCAGAAAACTTGATCTTATTATAGAGGTTAACCCACATATTTGAAAATAAATTAGAAAATACAATATTTTTCTTTTAATGTATAGACTAGCTTTTAATCCGCGCGTCCGCGCGGGTGTCTATTTTTCATAATTATATATTTTTAAATTTGAACAAAGCCATACACTTAGATATTCAAATTATAGATTTATATGCTATTCAGTTTTGACATTGGTCTGTCTTGTTCAATGTGTTTAATCTCCATTTAGAAACTATAATATTATATTTTTATTTTATTGTGCTTTATTATTTTATTTGGTAAAATAAAAATTATAGTGTAAAATATTAGAGTTTTACGTATATTTCTGGGTTTATTAAACTAAATTATAAATATTTTAATTAAAGTTGAATATAAAGTTTGAATTTGCTATTGATATTGTTTAAAGAATTACATGATTTAGACATAAATATAAAAATAATGAAGTTACATAAAAACATTCAAAAATAAGTAGAGAATTTCTGAAATATTTATTTAGTAAATCTAATTTAAGTTATTGAATTGGACCATTTTGTTATGATTAAAAGTTTGGTACATTATAATATATAGTTACATAATGATCATGAACTTTATATTTTAAACCCTTATCCGGAAGGCGCTATGTATATGGCACACCCGGACCTAATGATTTATCAGAAAATCAAAAAAAATGGAGAATACGCAGAGAGAATTTTTCGTACTTTTATATTCTATAATATACTTCATTTATACTTATGATACAAAATTTATATGTAATACATGTTTATGTATAAAACACCACTTATATTAAGATTCATAGATTTGTAAATCCATATCAAATTATATCACAAAATATAGTTGTACTTATTTAATTGAACATCAAATACAAAATATAATATCATATTATACGCATTAATATTAAATTTTCTAGGTCAAGAGTTACATATAATAACACTGACATGATTACGTAGTGATCTGTACAGCACATTTGGTGATAAAATTAAGATCCTCTAAGGTTCAATTCCAAGCCATTATGCTTGCCGTCTTTTTACTCATTTTAATTAACAGGGGCACTCTGGTAGTTTTCCTATCGTCATCCTCTTTGACCTACGATTATCTGTGTATGACAACCATTGATTTTTGCTTACTTTAGACCAATTTCATCAGAATAAATTTGGTTTATAGCATGGGAAAGAGAGACACGATGAAAAGACAATGCTCGTGAGTGGTTGGCGAGTGATGGAAGAGAAGTTTCTCGAGAGCTGCTGAGATGGTTACTCAGTCGCGTTACGTAATTTCACAGTTGAAGCGGAGAAACTCGTGTCACCGCGTAAGGCCTCTGATGGGCACCAATTCACCACACGGTGAAGCTTCGATGAACGTTTTCCGGTCGTACCGCGTTTTATGTTATGCAACGATATGTATGAAAGTAGCTATTATATTAAAATGGTTTAGTAATGTTATGATTTAGTAATTATATGGTCTAGTAATTAAAACAAACGGCTGTGTTTAAGGAGGATGGCATGCAATGGTAAATATTGAGGAAAATTTAGGGGTATTTTTAATTTGTACTTTTCCTTTAATAGTTTAGATGTATCCAGAACATATATATGATGAAGATTAAGGATGTCTGACACCTTTGTTGTCTCAATTTCTCTGAAATATAGAGATTTCATAGGGTTTAATTATTTGATTTACGTGGTATATCAAGTTTTATTAAATTACTCTTTTGAAAATTACAACTAATGCTCATGTACCATTAAAATAAACTTTTAGGATACATTAATATAAATTTTTATTGTGGTTAGATATTTTAAACGATACTAAAGAGGCTAAACTTAAGTACAAATAGCATTTATCGAAAAACTTTGATCTTTTCGTATGGATAACCCACATATCACAAAATAAATTAGAAAATATGAAATTTTTTTATTTATGCATAGCTACATCCAACACAGATATAGGATGAATATTAAAAAGTTTTGATAATTTCTCTAGAAAATAGAACTTTTATAGGGTTTAGTTTATTGATTTTGGTGGTATATGGAGTTTCATAAAACTCCTCGGTTCAAAATTAAGATTGATGCCTATGTATCATGAACACAAGTTTAGTACATTAAAATAAAAATTTAAGGTGGTTAGGTATTTTTAAACAAAACTAAAGAGATCTATATATAACATTATCATAAAAACTCTCTTTTCTGTAGAGGTTAATCCACTTATTTTAAGATAAATTAGAAAGTATTATATTTTTGTTTTTTAAAAAAAAAAATTCAAATTTTTAATAAAATTCAGATAATCTTTCTCAAATTCAAAAATACTTTTTAAAACTAATTTTTATTTTAAATATTTATTTATATTTTTATCAAAATTCTAAACCTTGTACTCTAAAATCACCTTAAATCTAAATAAAAAGGTTTAGAAATAGTTAACCCACGGGTTTTAACTGTCCATTTACCTTTTTACAATCAATGGTAAAAGTGATTAATAGAAAGATGAAATGGGATACTATGAAAGTGCTAGTTTAAGTAATTTCTCTTATCATTTGCCATACCAATCGAGACGTTTGATTGCTTCTTTCAAAAAATATATTTAATCAAATCAGTAACGGTCTTGGAATTATGAAGGCTGGAAATAAATTGGAAAATAAAGCCTGATTGTTATAAATTATTTTAGAAAAAAAGTATTTTAATGTAAATGGAAAAGGGAGGATACATACTTAGATATTTTTTAGCCATCACAAAACTACTCTGTAGACCATTAGACTACTTAAAATTTCTGGAACTAAATGACTGGTTACATACTTATATAAAACGGGGCAGGAAGCCTAAGCTTAAACTCCCCCTCAGGATGGACACTAAATCAAATAAACTTTTATATTTGAATTTATTATATATTGATTATTGTTTAAAATTTAGTATTTTAAAGGGTGGACTCGCGTTTATAACTTCTATAAATATTTCATGAATTATTTTTAAATATATATAAATAATTTGTAAAACTTAATTTAATATTCTTATCAAAATTTTTATATTTTTGAAAATGTTAATATTTATGAGTAAATTTGAAAAATGGTAGTAAACATGTGTTAAAATTGAAATTCTCCTTTAAATCTAATGTTTTCATGTATATTCGTTGGTACACCAGTAATCTATTATTGTTGATATGATTACGTAGTTTGTCTTCATATATCACTTTGTTTCTAGAAATATTTTATTTGTAGTAACTTAAAATCTTAGGATTATCACTTATATATTAATAGAAAAACATTTAAAAAGTTATAACCTGTAATTTTTACTAATTAAAAAAAGTGTTATGCTAAGTTGTCACGCAATTGAAATGTTGATTTTACTTATGTGGCGGCTTAAGAATCAATTGGAAAAAATTTTAGTCCAAAATTAAATTGTTAGAAAATTTTACTCTCTCTGTTCCACAATATATGATGTTTTATCCAAAGCACAAGAATTAAGAAACTTGACTTTTTAAAAGATAACATCATTGGTAGTATAAATTTAAAATAAATTAATCAATTATAAATAATAAACTAAAATACTATTGGTCAACCGGTTCTCTATAAAATTAAAATACCTTAAAAATATCAAAACATCTTATATTTTGAAACATCAATTTTCTCTAGAACATCTTATATTATGGAACGGAGGGAGTATTATATAGTATGTCCATTATAGACCATTCATTTATCAAATTGAAATTTATTATATATTTCTCTATCTCTTCTTTTCTCTTCATATCTCTCTACCCTCTTTCTAAAAACTATTTTCGCTTTTTCTGTTATTTGACAAATAACCCCTATTTCAAATCTAAATAACCATCTTTAAATTCACTAAAACAATAAAGTGTACTTAAACTCTAATATTTTCCATCTTATATTAAAATAAATTAAATACCAATCTTATAGGAAAAGGTTAACAAATCTAAAAACAAAAAAAATGTCTACATTGACAACACTAACAAGAACAATCAAGTTGAGTGCATTCTCAAATGGTCACATATAATTAGGGCTGGGCATTTTATTCGTTAAATTTGATTCGATTCGTTATTCGTCTCGATTCGATCCGAAAATTCCGGATATCCGTAAACTTTCGAATCAAAGCAAATACTAAAAATCAATATCCGTTAAAATCGAAGAAAATCACAAATATTAAAATTTTGGGAAGCGGATATCCGATCCGATCCGGAAATATATAAATATATGTATATTTTGATTATATTTAAAATTTTTAATGTATAAAACTATTATTATAGCTTATGATTTGACTAATTAGATTCACATTATTACTTATATAAAATTATTAGATAAAAAGAAGAGAAAAATTTATAAAAAAATCTTAAGTTTTGTGTTATTATAGTTGTTAACTTAAACATATAAAATATGAAAATTCACTACTTCTTTATTTTTTATTTTATATATCATGTAAAAAAAATTTACAAGATAAATTTATATAAGATTATTTGTAACAGATGAGATATTCGTAAGTATTCGTAAATATCCGCAAATATCTGTTTATTTTCCGGATATCCGTTTTTCTGGATATCCGTATTTTTCCGAAGCAAAGAAAATACCAAAATTAGATATCCGTAACATACGAAGCAAATCACAAATACCTTCAAAAACCCGGATATCCGATCCGTGCCCACCCCTACATATAATAATAGAGAAAACACACACGAATCTGTCATAAATTATAAACTCTAGTAACTAAAAACATTGTAAAAGACATATAAATCTAACAACAACAAAACATATCATCGACAACACAAACAAAAACATTCAAGTTGAATGCATTCTCAAATATTAGTCACATATATTTTTTTTTATAAAACGGGTCAAACTCTAATATATTCATTTTTCTTGAAACCTTAACCACAATACGAACCAATGTAACAC
This sequence comes from Eruca vesicaria subsp. sativa, assembly GCA_932364175.1. Lineage (NCBI taxonomy): Eukaryota > Viridiplantae > Streptophyta > Magnoliopsida > Brassicales > Brassicaceae > Eruca > Eruca vesicaria. Next base: position 40,013 of record CAKOAT010136710.1, read on the forward strand.
AGTTGCTCAAAGACAGGGGATCCATCCCAATCAAAAGTATACAGAAAGGAGTCAAAGGCAAAACAATCCATCCTTTACACGATGAAAAAAAAATCCATCCTTAACACGAAAAGATGGGACAACCAATCAGCGAACCATGTAGCCACATACTTGCGTTGTTGGCCATTAATATTATCATAGTCGAGAAAAGATGTTTTGTCTCCGCACGTGTGCTGAAGTTTGTTTGTAGTTTCTGTCTTTTAGCTATTGTGCGATTTTGTTAAATCATATTTGTATGGTTATCTTCTTTAATAAAATACTGATTCCTTTTTCTTTTATTTCATTCCATTTGGAGTTTAGACAATACTCATATATATTTATTTACTCTATTCTATTTAAAAATTATAATACTAATTTTCAATCCTTCTCAGTAAATCTACACATACCTTTTTTTATGGGCATTTGTGATCTACACTGAATATCTATAGTTTCTTTCTGTATACTAGGTTTGGGGCCAACTTGAAACAAGAGAAATTTAATTTGATACTATAACAAAAAAAAAGAACTATATATCACCAACTAACCATATCACCTCCTCTCTCTTCTTTTTTCTATCTCTTTCCACCTTTTTACTACAAATTTAATATTTACCCAATATAAGCATTCATCAAATTAATTCTTTTGAAACCTTTCAACAATCCTGTAAACTGCTATTATATCGTTTATTTAGGTTTCTTAGGAAAATTTATTTAAAGAGAAAAGCAAAAACGTGTTGGATTACAGAGTGTGGGACTGTTTGTTTCTTTCATTAAAAATTGCGCCACGTGAATAATGATTGAACTGATGTGAATTGCTAGAAAGAGAAAAAAGGGGAATTATAAAATAAATGGGGGAATTTAGGTCACCCCATTGATAGTATTGTTATGGTGGTTCTATCAACAGTTTTGTCACCAGCAGATCTACCGTCATATCAGCCCCATGACCTGGCATCACCAACCCACATAGTATAGTCTGTATGCATAGACACATAGGACACATGTATGCTTATTAAAAAATCATCAAAATTAAAGTACTTCCCGTTGATTGTTACATGTATGTAATGTACATATACATCCCTTATATCATTATAAATTAAGATTGTTTTATTATCAAAATCAAAAATTATAATTGTTTAAAACCTCTTCGGTCGAAAGGAAAGCGGTAGATCGATTATATATATATAGTATAGCCAAAGAATAACATGAAAATATATAAAAGTTGTGACTTTAGAAGGTATAGCCATTTAATTAAAAAAAAAAAGATAATGGAGAGTTTCATGGTGGAAATGACCAAAGACCATTTGGTGGAAAATTTAACCCACATAATATAGTCTGTATGCATAGACGCATAGGTTACACATGTATGCTTATTAAAAAGAAAACATTAAAATTAAAGTACTCCCCGTTGATTGCTTTTTTTATTTTTGAAAAAGGGCTCTCCCCGTTGATATTGTTACATGTACATATACATCCCTTATATCATTAAATTGTTTAAAACCTCTTGGGTCAAAAGGAAAGCGGTCGATTATATATAGTATAGCCAAAGAATGAAAATATATGTCATTGTGGACATAGAAGATATAGCCATTTAAAAATATATTATATTATGGAGAGTTTCATGTTGGAAATGACCAAAGACCGTTTGGTGGATAACTAATGTGATAGGAGTGCTAGGTGTGATGCAAAGAATTAAATCACAAACAATTATTAACTCTAAACACTACTCTAGTGATGGTATCATCCCCCGTGACTACACTTCTCTCTTTCCCTATCTCGATCTGCTTATTAACGTTGTTATCATCTGCCTATTAACTATATGGTCCACAATATTAACATAAATTATATGCAACCAAATTTACCATTCACAAACTTGAATCCAACATTTTAGCACTTGTCTAGCATTCACAAAAATGTTAACAATTAATGAAACATCATCTTCGTTCTCTCTTTTTATACCCATCATCTTCCTTCATCTTCTTCACAAGTTCTCAAATTTTCTCACCTTCTTCTCATCTTTCACTCTCTTATTATAAACTTTTTTTTCAAAATGGGATCAAGCTATGAGGATCAAATCAGCCCCAAGTGGTTCTGGTTGTTAATCCTCTGCTTGGTTGTTGTTATATGTGTAGGCTGTTGCATAGCCTACACATGCAAGTTTGTGATGAAGAGGGGAGAGAGGACTACCATAGTCCCAATGATCGAGATGATGCCAGTGGCAGCTCCAGCACAAGAATGAGGCTGAAGAGCACTAGCTTGGAGAAGAAGATGATGTGGCAATCTCCAAGAAGACCTAGTTTAAGTTTTTTCATTTTATGCTTCTTTAAATAAGTGAATGTGGTTTCCCCACATTCACGTATTGTTTAGTTTAACTCTTTTGAATTTAAGCGTTAGTTGAAAATAAATATGAAGATGATCATATTGCAACTTGGTTCAAATACTTCCAGCCATAATTTCAATCTTAATCTTCTTTCACATGAAGTTCTCTTTCAGTTTTCCTCTTTACTATCTACTGTGATGTGAGCTCTATTGGAGAAACTCATCTAATTTATAAAAGATATCTTAATTAAAATATATATATATATATATATATGAAGATGATCGAACTCGTGGGAAATGCATTTTCTAAAATCTATTGTTGTAAGCAAGAATATTTTATTTCGAGAAAGAAAGAAAAGAAAACGTTAAAGCTCCGAAAGATTAGTTTATATTGTTGGATAATAATTTCAGTTGAATTGATATATGATATGTATGCAATGCATGTTCAAATACTCACAAGGAATTATTCCCTTCCTTTTAGCTTAGTTGATTTGTGACCAACTCAACCACTCTTTTAGATTGTTTTAAGAACATTAAATAATGGAAGGGTTTCTGCGTAAATAAATAATAGTTGGATTTTAGTTTGGTTTGGTTTATTTACGCATCGACTATTTACAAGTATTTATAAGTAATTTATTTTTGTAATATAAAAACCAAGGGAGAGTCCACACATACTCCACGGGATATTAAAGCAGCACCTTTAAATAAATCACCCTGAAATGGTGAAGGAGCTTACCCAAACCAATGTAAGATATATCTCTAACAACCAATACGCTTTAACCTTGGCATAAACACTCACGTCACCAAACGCCTTGAGCCTATTCTTGGCAATGGCGTTAATGGTCCTCATTAGGCACATGAGTTTACCCACGGTAAAGTCAAGGTCATTTTATAATATATATATGAGTTTTCATTTTGAATGATTAGGAAGTTCTCGATCCAAAAGCCCGTACATATCCAATGTTGTCTTTGTAAAGGAGGAAAAATGGGATGTGAGATAAGAGTAGACGAAGACATTAAGGATGTCTCGGCTGATGTCATCTCTTTGCTTTGGGTGTTCTTTCCTCAAAGAAAAAAAAAAGATCCTCTCTATGATTAACGTTCTTCAACCGCCATATATCACTCGACGCAGCTTCCTCTTCAGATTAAATTGCTTCACGTGAGTCTCATTTTACTTCTTCTTCAATCCATGCAAACGTACTTTTGTATATAAGATAGTGTAATAAGATTGAGTCTGGTGGCTACTGAAATGGTGTTTGGGAGTAAGAAGCATGGTGATGTGAATACTAATGAGCTTGAGAAGGCTTTGGAATTTTCGATATGGGAAACGGTGAAGGAGAGGGAAACTGAATATTGTGGAAGACCACAAGAAGGATCTATTGCAATTGATACTAGAGGGGGGCAATGCGTAGCTGCGATGGTAACTTGTGGTGGATAATTGCAAGAGCATCTTAGTTACTGGACATGATTCAACCGCTATAACCGTGTCTTGGTGCATTATGCTACTCGCTCTCAATCCTAGTTGGTAGATTCAAGATGAAATCTTGAGTTCTTGTAAGAATAGCATTCCTAACGCAGAAATAATTACAAACCTAAAACGGCAACTCTTTATGTTTCATATCAATTTAAAGAAAATAAATCTGAATTGTGCATTTGGACTCTTGTTCCGATCCTGCCTTACATCGAAACCCCGAGATATGGGGAGAAGATGCAAACGAGTTCAAGCCAGAAAGGTTCAGTGAGGGAATCTTAAGGCTTGCAATCCCTCAGTCATATATCCAATTTGGCTTCGGACCAAGACTGTGTTTAGGCAAAAACCTTGCTATGATGGAAGCCAAGGTTGTGTCACTTATAGTTTCGTTTTACTCTGTCTCCAACATATTAGCACTCTCCAAACCACAAACTGCTTGTGGTGTCAATACTTAGATTTGTTCGACAGTGACATCTTGTGTGCACATTAATATTATATTACTTGCTGAGGGAAAGTTTATGGTGCTACCTATACCTTAACCTTTTGTCAGTTGTAAACTTTGTTATATAAGTAGCGATTCCAGTTTCCTTGTATCATGTCTACTGTTTTATTGACAAATTATTTTGTCATAATTTCCTTTCCTATTTTTTAAACCCTGGTTAGGTTAGTTACGTTTCTGACTTTATCAATTAGTTTTTTAAACTTGGTTAGTTTCTCTGGACCAAAGTTATACCATTCTCAAATGCATTTAGTATAAGAAAATACTTTAATTCATAAATATATACGAAATCAATATTGAAATCACTGCATTTAGCGGTTTTCAAATAGAGTAGAAACAAAACCCTCGTTTCCTAACATCAGCACTTCTGACTCTTATGCACTCTCATCCATCCCAAGCTATAACATTCTAGTTTATATAATTTTTCCTAGTTAGACTACTAGTGTAGATCAAATAATCTTACTTTTGATTATCACACCATAATACTACATGCCACAAGGCCAAAACGGTGCTAGCTTCAGAACCTTTCCCATTATATGGCTTAGTACACAAAGGCCATTATTATTTTCTTTATTTTATTCTAACTTCTGGTATCGGTGTATTATTAATTGATTTATTGAGCTTGAGAACAATAGTTTACTTGATGACAAAAGAGGAAAATATATACATAGTAAGCTATAAATAAAAAAATAATATGTTGTTTTTAGTATTGGTGTAAAGTTTAATCTGGTCATCACATAGATTTGAACCTTCAATCAGTCGATTTCCAAATCTTAAGATCATTCATATAAAATAAGTTGTTCATATATTTAATAGATAATATTTATTATATACGTTGAAAATACCAAAAACGTTGTGCCTGAATGACTGGATTGTATAGAACATGAGATTGTTGTTGGAAGCATGAAGTTAACCTTTCTATAAAGTTTAGCCAAGCAAACCAATATACCTTCTCTTTTTCTCTCTTTAGTTAATAAAATTAAACACTTAATTCCTAAAATAAATAGTTTAAGATATACAAAACAAAAAAAAAAAATTCAAAAGTTAAATTGATAATAAGAGAGATAGACGTGAGGACATCTGAGGGTGATTCTCTACCAAACAAGAAGAGAAAAAACTTACGATTAAATACCCTTTATATATTAAAAGAGAAACATTTAAAAAGTTATAACATGTAGTTTGTATTAATTAAAAAAATGTCCTGATAAATTATCACATAGTTGAAATGCTAATTTTACTTATATGGCAGCTTGAGAATTAATTGAAAATTTGGTTAATCCAAAATTAAATTGGTAGGGAATATTAGATTATATAGTATGACTATTATGGTCATTCATTATCAAATTGAAATTTATTATATATTTTTTCCTTAAATAAAACCTACGGAATTACTTAATGTGATACGATATATATAATTATTTTAACTTATAAAAAATTGCTAATAATCTGTACACTTTCTATCAATTTTTGTTTAATTCTTTATTAAAATAAATTACACAGTTACATTAATCATATAATCAAATTTAGATTGTTTTTGAATATGTCGTATTTTGAATTTTTCAAAATGAGTATAAATTATTAAAACTGTTAAAAGTCTCACATAAACTTTTGTGATCAAGTTTTAATTTTTTTCTGTAATAAAATACAATAATTATAAAATCATATGAATAAATAATTTTATTTTAATAAGTGTTTATGTTAATATATATATATATGCATACATATATTTCATATAGTTTAAATTAAACTATACATCATATGAAAATACATACTTATATTTTTCATTGAACATATATTGATAGCTTCATTGTTTTTTTTAAATGATTATAAATTATTGATACCATTAATCATTTCACTTAAAAAAAAATTGTTGGTGTAAAATTTGGTTACATAAATATGCGAAGAATCATAAAATCTTATAAGTAAAAACCCCATTTAATAAATATTCATATTAAAAGTATACTATATATCTATGTTAATATCATTTAGATTTAATTATATATCACATACGTTAGATAAGATTGATTGTTTTAATTTATTTACCCTAAAATGATTTTGAATAAACAAGAGCGGTTGTTTGATTTATATGCACACGCCAATTTATTACATAATAGTAACTGATTTCTTAGTTATTTAATATATAATTATTATTTTATTTTTTCATAATATGCAGAAAAACATAAAATAAGTAATAAATATAAATATTTGTTATGCACAAGACGCGAATCTTAACCTAAGTATATTTCTCTATAGTAATTTTAAATCTTAAACATTTTCTAAATCTAAGGCCAAAACAAAAAAAAAACAAAACAAAATGAGAATAAAATCAAAAATCAATATATATTTCGAGCAATAACCAAAATGAAAAAAAGTGACACTAAAAAAGAGAAAAATAGTGAAGATAGCTAGAATTAACACGTCAACATAAACTTTTTAGCCATAATTAACTTTTAAATTGTTAATCATGATATAAAATCGAGCTGGCATAGTTTTCTTGTAACCAAATAGTAGGCCTAATATTATTTGGCCTAAACGTTAGATTTTTATACGATAAGTAAATTTTGACCTAAAATCTTTTTTACAAATGGTATGAGCTCATCAATAAAAAAAATTAGGTAATTACGAAAAAAATTAAAATTGACTAAGTGCCAATTTGCGACACTTCAAGTGATTTATAATTATCAATTCTGGATATCAAAGCGGATAATAGCAAACAATATAATCTTTTAGGGTCATGTTTTTATCTACTATTAAAAAGTAATGTGGACGACTAATAAATAACATGACAAATGAGCATAAATATATTCTTACCCTATATGATACTTTCCTAATAAATATCAATATAAATCTAAACAGTTATATTTCTTATAAAAACCAAACATTAATTCACTATTATGATTTTTTATATGTGAGTTATTTGGACTTTTAATTAAAATTCTTTTTAATATCTTAATTTTTTATTTGAAATACAAATTAACAACTTTCTGTTAAAATTTTAAGAAAACAAAATTTTATTTTAATAATTAATTAATTTTAATTTTAATTATCATTGTAATATAATTAGTAATTAAAATTAATCCGTTTTGATTTAAAAGCAAAAGTTTTATAAATTACGGATTGACCCCATCAAATAAATTTAAATCGATAAATCTAATTATGTAGCTTCTATCTTATTAATTCTACTTAGTCGATGTGATATAGATTAACATAAATGTGGTGGTGTTCTTAAAATCCCTTATATAATAAAGTAGATTTTTTTCTCCATAAGAGCAAAAAATGTCATGTGTCACTTTCTTTTAATGATTTTTTATATTTATTGTATTTAACACATTTTAGTTTACTTAATGAACCAATAAATGTTAATAAAAATTTAAATATTAATTAAAACAAATCTTCTATTTCATGATTATTTTTTTAGTTTTCTATTTTAAAGAAAATTTAAAAATAATTTTAATAAATATTTTTATTTATGAACAAATGATATATATAAGTTAATGTGATTTTTTTAACAATGTACTTATATTTAGTTTATTTTTATTAATGTTATATATGAATTTATATTGTAATGGTGATATATGATTTATTAGTTATAAAATATTTCAAAAAATTTTCAAAAATAAATATTTATACATCTCTTATATAATAAAGTAGAGTTTTTCTCTCATAGAGGCAAAAGATGATACTTTTCATTCTATCATTTGTTGAAAGTGTTTTAGGTCCAATAATAAGAATCTTTTATTTTCTTTGAATTTTATTGATTTTTACAAATGATATGATTTTTAATAAATATTTTTAGTCCAGTATATTAAAAAAACCAAATTCTCACTTTCAACCTATTCTTCAAGATGGATGACAACTTTCATATCTTTAAATATGAAATATCTAAATAAATATCATTGATTCTTAAATCTATTTGCTCAAACTTAAAATCAATATCTTTGATTTTTAAATCTATTTTCATTTTGAAATCAATATCCTTAATTTCCAAAAGATTTCCGTAAAATAAGAATTTAAAAGAAAAAAAAGCTCCAACAAGAGTCAAACAAGAACGAGGAAAAACTGAATTACACAACAATTCTGAAACCGAAAGTAAAAAACAATTAAAATCATTTTGAAATCAATATCATTGATTCTTAAATCTATTTGCTAGATTTTAAAATCATACTAGATTTCAACCCGTGCAACCGCGCGAATATTTAATTTTATTTATATATTTTATAGATATTATATATATGTATATATATATATTAACGTTAAGCATATGTTTACAAATTTTTAATTATTTCAAATATAATAATTTTACATGTTGTACTTCAATTGTTTTAAACCGTCACATGTATATGTCTCTTCTTATTATATATTTATCTTGATAAAATTTACATTTGTTTACTAATTAGATCAATATATGCATGAAACAACATATTTATTATAAAATATATTAATTTATCAATTTAGTATACTTTTATCATATTTAATTCAGTATAAAAATTATTCTAATATGATAAATTATGATTATAAAATAAATAAAATAGGATACAAGTTTTATGTTTTTTATTTTATAAACAATAACTGAATATATATTAATGTATAATAATATGTTATTATTAATTACGAAATTAGTGAAAATATTTAGATAAGATTTTAAAATTGAGATCTTCCAAAAATCTTTTTCAACAAAGTTGCGAGAAGTTTAAAATGTATTTATTTTACCTTTAAAATGAAAAGATATCAAAAGATATTATGATTAAAGTGGTTTCATAGATTATATACTATTAATTTTTTTAAAAAAATACATTAAATGTCTAAAGAGGTCCAAATAAAAAATTACATATCAAGTGAAGTCATAACTTCTGTTTCAATATATAAAATGATTTATCAAAGATTTGGATATCTCTGATTTCCGTAAAAAGCTATTTCATTTTAAAATCAACATCTTTGATTCTTAAAACTATTTGCTCGATTTTAAATCATATGATTTATCAAAGATTTCTAAACCCAAATGTTTTTCTAAATCCATGAAAATAGTGGAATCAATAACCCCCACTAAATGTTATCACATGTTTACTATAATTATTCAAGAATCAAAATTGTATTAATTATCAAAATGTCATGCAAGCATTTGTAATGCATGTAAGTTTACAAAAAGTTCAATATATAATTTTTTAAAAAACTATCAAGTATTATAGATTCAGTGTAGTAGCATTATCATAGTTATGGATGATTATATTACAAAATTTAGTATACACTACTTTAATATACGATTGTTGGCAAAAATAAATATACAATTATTTTTCAGAATTTTTTTAAATTTTAAACAAAACTAATAAATGTAAAGATATATAAATTTGAATTATCAGGTATGATATTTTGTAGTTTTTTGTTCAGTAAATTGTAGAAAATATTACCCGATTCAACATAAAAACAAAATTTTATTGAAAATACTAAAATAGACATTGTCAGAACTTTGAAGAATAAAACAATTACTTATACAAATACATTATTAAATACATCGGTTTGTCAAAAAGTAGTTCAACAAGCAATAACCAAGCTATACCATCTAGACATTACAGTTTTTGATCAAATATCATGTAAATTTATTTAAAATCTTAGCATAATTAAAACAAAAAACATATAATACCTACTGTCAATATTAGTTTATTTACAATTTAATAATTTAAACTTCATTTTATGATTTATATATTTAAAATTGATATATATATGTATTATATATATACAAAATTAATATAATAAATTAAATTAAAATAAAATTTATATAAGAAAACTCGGACGTAGCTCGGGAAAACCACTAGTATTCTAATATTTGAGAGGTTTTCCACAATATTCTATGATACTTACTGTAGCTAGCAAACTTTTTATTCTATGATATCATAAATTATTCATTCTTATCTTTTAATAATTTGTTACGTTATAATTCAATACAACTTTTTTTAACTTTGCAGTCTTGAATTTTAACGAGGGAAAAATTCCAACCATGCAGACATTGTAGATTCATAACTTTGCATTCGATTTTTGTGTTTATGTATATATACTTTCATTTTCATATGACTGAATTTCTGTTCATGTTATGTTAACAGTGATGTTTGTATTTCGCTATAAATGTACCAAATTCTAGAAGAAGAGGTAGATGTTTGTATTTGCGAGAACCACCGACCGGATCGTTACAGAGAGCAACAACGCCTTTGGTCCAGTGACGAAAGCAAATTTTGCAATGGGAAATTTGTTTTAAAAAAAAAAAGATAAACACCTTGTTTTAAAATAATAATACATTTTAATTATTAAAAACTTTGAGAATACATAATAGACATAAGATACTTTGAAAAGTTGATTTGTGAATAAAACATATGAAATCAATAAACTAAATACAACAAATTTTCAAAGAACGACAAATTTAGGTTTTTCATATGTTTTGAATAACACGAGACTTCTATTGATTTTTCAGAATGATAAATCTAATAACTCTGGACTTTTTAAACTTTTAATTACATGTTAAAATTCATAAACTAATAGCACCAAACTTAAAAGTAGTTCTTAAAAAAAATTAATTGAATAACATAAGAACTATTAAAATTATTAAATCGTTATAACTCTTTGTATATACAATCTAATAACATCCCCTAAGTATTAATCAATTCACATTGTAAAGTCTCAAAATTAAAAGCTATTTAATGTGATCCCAACATTTTCGGTTTTACCCATTTAATAATAACTAGATTTTGACCCGCACAACCGCGCGGGTGTTTGTTTTCGTTTATAATTAGTTATATAGACCTTTTGTTTTCACTTGTAAATTGATATATATTATAGTACTCACATATTTACGATATATAGAGTAAATGTTTTTTAAACATAATAATATTATATAATAAGTGTTTTAATCAAATAGATTGTTTCAAGTTTTCTATATTATACATGTTTTTCAAACATGTGTTTGTTTCTTCTTCTATATTTTATTGTTTGTTAGATTAATATTTCATTTTTAGATAAAGTAATATAAATAGAGCTTAATTAAATATTAGTATACTTTAATTTGCAGAGATAATATAAACTTCGAATAAATTTTTGCTAAAAACTAAATTTATAGCTTTATAAATTAATATTATAAAGAATTTTATTAAAAAGAATTTTTTAATAATTCTTTTTTTAAAACAATATAATTTAAAAAATTTACATCGAAATAAATTTATCTAATATATAGCGTGTAAATTTTGTTAGGGTATGTAAATATTCCATATTACCAATCTGTAATTTTTGTTAATATATTGTGGATGCATTTAACTATTATTGACATATTTCCTGATAAATAACATAAGATACCTAAACTTATATCTATTAACATATTTTCCGTGACTAAATTGGAAGGTGTGGGGTAATTTACCAAAACCAAATTGTTAAGCGTATCTTTGTTATTATAGATATGATTTTTCATAAGATATAATAATGATAAAATTATTAGAGAGTTAATGTAACATAACTTTCTAGTAATAGTCCATTTTTTAAAAAATCACACATGAAGTCAAGTCATGACTTCTGTTTTAATATATAAGATACCGCTCAAATATTCCTGTTTTTCTTTAAAAATGCATTTCTGCTTTCTTTGTCAGAGAATATCTGAGTCAGAATATCCTTTTCATTGTCGAATTATGTGTCTGACAAATATATCTGAGTCAGGATATTCTGTACCAAAATCAATCAAGTATATCTGAGTAAGAATATCTCTGTCCTAATATTAAATTCTGACTATGTGTCGTAAGGAAAAAAAAGACTATGTGTCAGAATATCTGTCCCAAAAACATTTGTGCCATTAAATAGGTTTGGTTAGGGTTGGGCACATAAACCGAATCCAAAAACCTGAACCATACCTGATCCAATAAAAATAAATCTGAACTCGAGTTAAATACCGAATGGACCTTGTTTTATGATATTTCGGGTTATTGTATTATCCGAACTGAATCCAAAATTAAATGGATATCCAATAGAACCCGAAACATTCAAAAATTTTAATAAAAAAGTGTACCGAATATGATCTTAATTATTAATATATATCTAAAATACTTTAAGATATTACTAAACATCCAAAGTAATTATCTATTACATGATGATTGATGGTTAAAAGTAACGGTTGAAACTTGAAAATTTTATCTATTACATGATGGTTGATGGTTAAAAGTGACGGTTGAAACTTGAAAATTTTAGATTAAGATTTTTTTTTATTAAATAATATTTCTCATTTTTTAAAGAATTTGGTTTTTGTTTTATGCTTTAGTTATTTGATTTTATTTCTATTAATAACTATGTTTACCTTTCATTTGATTTTGAATGATCACGTTTTATGTTTCTTTCTTATTTTTAAATCAATTTTACTTATATTTTGGTTATAAAATAGCTACACATCAAGTACTTTAAATCCGAAGAACCGATTTTACTTATCTTTTGGTTACAAAGTAGGTAATGTATTTTTAAACCAAAGTACCGATTGGGACATGAATCCAAAAGTATAACAGGTTATACCGGTTCTTTAAAGATTTACTAACCCCAATCCGAACCCGATAGAACCCAAACCGATCTCAAACCAAACTTTCAAATAATCTGATTGGGATTAATTTTGATAAACCCGAAAAACCGAAACCGATTAGACCAAAATGCCAGGCCTAGGTTTACTATACACGTTCGGGCCTTGTGGGCTTTAAAATATAATGTCCAGTGAAAATTGACTGGACCGTGCTAAGGAGTATGTGGGCCTCACTAGCTTTAAGACTTAATTTTCTGTGAGGGCTAACACTATTAAATTATTTTGGATCAAAAACCTTGTTCTCTCGCTACGCGCTACGCGTGCGGCAGATACATGCCTAGCAATTTTTTGCAAAATCGAAAGATATGCGGGGATGAATTTTTGTATATTTATATGTATAATATCAATATCATTAAAAGGGGATCATTCTCTTTAATGAGTTTTTTATGTTTTTCAAAACTACTCTTAATGATATGAACAAAAACAAATTTCATTAATGGTAATATGGTCTTTTGATTTTTGCGTCTAAAATACTATATAATTTGTACAAATAATATCTATCTAATGGGTTGCTTAATGGACTAATCTTTTTCAAAATACTTTTGAATATTCGTGCAATAATGCCCATCAATCTTAATACATATTTTTTTTGCGGGTTTACAGAATTTTTATAACATTTTTTTCTTAAAATCAAACCGGGTTACATATAAAGTCATCAGTTTTATTGGTTTAACTACGAGTCCAGATTATGTTTCAGAACACTGAATATAACGCTTTATGTGTAACATGTAAATGTTGATACATGATCAAAAATAAAATTTACATCATATAGATTTGGTTTGTTTCAAAAATATTCCTGCACTTTGAACCAATAGCCGAGTCTTAGGTTTTAGCAGGAATTTTGGAGGTTTTATAGAATTTCTAAATAATAAGTTTAAAAAAAAATCAAACCGGATTACATATAAATTCATCGGTTTTGTCGGTTTAACAACAGATCTAAATCTTATTTCATAACACTGAATATAATGCTTCATATGTAATATTTAAATGTCACATTAAATGTAAATACATATTCAAACATGCAAATTTATATCATATAAATTTGATTTGTTTCGAAAATAATCCCGCGCTTTGAAAACGCGGATCAAAATCTAGTTATATTTTATAATTATAAATGTTTTATAATACAAGTTTACAAAAAAAAGACATTATTATGACCAAATGCATAGATTTGTAAATATATATCAATTATTCACAATCCAAAACAAGACTAACAAATTCTAACTAGTTAAATGTAATTTTTTTATTGAGAATGCCAATCCAAAGACCGTAATATTTTCGTACGTACAACAACATTGCATGCTTACAAAAATGAATGCTTAGAGTTTCTATATACTGATAAATCATAGTAGAACAAAACAAGAAGAATCAAGACTAAAAAGTTGGTAGAAAATATATTAAAACTTAAAAACAGAATCAAGACTTCAAACTAGAACACAAACATGATATATACTCATCAATCTAGTGTTCTTTTAACAAATTATTAGAAACATACAATTACAGGGTTTCAGAGAAATTTGAAATTTATTTCTATCGTAAAAAAAGTTTTGTCGACTATGTTATTAATTGTGTTGGGCTTTTGCTGGACACATAATGAAATTTAATTTGGACCAAATACGAATTTAATGAAGAAATCATGATTTTGGGCCAAGCACATTGTTCAATTATGTGGACGATTTTTAATTTCTATGTAGACTACGTTCAATACTCGGGTCAACGTATAACCCAACTGAAGTGACCCAATTCGCTACACTAACCACACAAATCACGATTAATCAGCTACTCGGGCGATTTTTAGAACAAGGGGTCAAACTATAACAAACTATTTCGGAAGGTAAATGCAACAGACTCCAGTGACAAACATTTGTTGTTTTCCTTTCTTGTGTATGCAAGTGAAACGCATATGACACAAGGCAGAGCTTTCACTTTAGGTATGACACTGGACCGATCTAGGCCCTTCGCGTTTACCCAAGTAAAAGCTCATAACTTATGCAAATATATGATATATGATACGTATAACATATTGACTACAAAGGAAAAAACAGAAATAATACTTAATAATGTCTAGATGCTTACTTTTAGACAAAATATAGTATAAAATCTTAACATTCGTACAGAAAAAAAAGCATGTTCCACGTATTCATTGACTCTATTTTCAATTTGATAGAAAAACAAATTGTGATTTGGTTTCCTCTCTATGATTAACGTTCTTTCAACCGCCATATATCACTCGACTTATACCTTAACCTTTTGTCAGTTGTAAACTTTGTTATATAAGTAGCGATTCCAATTTCCTTGTATCATGTCTACTGTTTTATTGACAAATTATTTTGTCATAATTTCCTTTCCTGTTTTTTTAAACCCTGGTTAGGTTAGTTACGTTTCTGACTTTATCAATTAGTCTTTTTCAACTTGGTTAGTTTGTTTGGACCAAAGTTATACCATTCTCAAATGCATTTAGTATAAGAAAATACTTTAATTCATAAATATATACGAAATCAATATTGAAATCACTGCATTTAGCGGTTTTCAAATAGAGTAGAAACAAAACCCTCGTTTCCTACCATCAGCACTTCCGACTCTTAGCACTCTCATCCATCCCAAGCTATAACATTCTAGTTTATATAGTTTTTCCTAGTTATACTACTAGTGTAGATCAAATAATCTTACTTTTGATTGTCACACCATAATCCTACATGCCACAAGGCCAAAACGGTGCTAGCTTCAGAACTTTTCCCATTATATGACCTAGTACACAAAGGCCATTATTGTTTTCTTTATTCTAACTTCTGGTATTGGTGTATTATTAATTGGTTTTTTGCAGTGTTTTGAAACCCGACCCGGACCCGCGGTTGAACCGATAAACCCGGTGACCCAGAATAAATCTGGTTCGGATTTTGTTAAAAACCCAAAATTTAAAAACCCGCAAAAACCCGGAAAAACCCACTAAAACCCAAAATCCGATACCGATTAAACCACTGGTTGAACCAATAAATAAACTTTTACTTTTTTTTTTTAGTTTTTAACTTTAAATTATATTTTTACTCTGTTTTATATTCTAAATTTCAAATTTAAAATTTAAATTTAGTTGATGTGATTTGGTGTTAGTTTATTTTTGTTATTGACAATTTATTACAGTGATGTTTTACTTTTGGTTTATTTTGAATTTGAAGTTTAATTTAATATTTTAGACATTTAAATATTTATAAATTTTATATCTTGATTTGTTTTAGATGTCATTCCCTTTAACTTGTTATAAACAAAAAAGTCTAAACTAATTTTTGATATTTTGTATATTTATACATTTTATGTTCTAAAAACATTTAGAAAATATTTAACTTTAATTTATATATTTTTATTTTCATAGCTAATATATTATTAATTATTATATAATAATTAATAAAGTTTTATTATTAACCCGCGTTTCACCCGCGGTCGACCCAGTAACCCAGTGACTCGGTAAGTCGTCCGGTTCACTGTCCGGGTCGGGTTTAAAAACATTGGTTTTTTGAGCTTCAGAACAATACTTTACTTGATGACAACAGAGGAATAGATATACCATAGTGTGCTATAAAAATGAAAAGGACACTATTTTTTAGTTTTGGTCTATAGTTTAATCTGGTCATCACATATATTTGAACTTTCAATCAATTGATTTGAAAATCTTAAGATCATTCATAAAAAGTAAGTTGTTCATATGATTAATAGATAAAATTTATTATATTTTTTGAGAATACCAAGAAAGTTATGCCTTAATGATTTGTTTTTATTGTTTTTTTTGTCAAAGATTTGTTTTTTATTGTTTAGAACATGAGATTGTTGGTGACTTGGTGGAAGCATAATATAATAGTTAAGAGAAAAGTTAAGCCAATCAAACCAATACATCTTCTCTTTTTTCTCTCATTAATAATATGAATAAACATATAATTCCTAAAATAAAAAAATTAAGATGTACAAAAAATATCAAAAGTTAATCGATAATAAGAGAGATAGACGTGAGGACATCTGAGGGTGATTCTCTGCCAATCGAGAAGAGAAAGGCTTAAGATTAAAAATTAAGTAAGAAAGAGATAATATTAAGATGCTCTCTTTTTGTAGAACAATATTAAAATGCTCTTATCCATACATCAACCTCATTTCATTGTCCCCCTGCTTTGATCTTTACCTATGACTTTTAACTAGTACTAACCACGTTTTTCTCCAAAACGATATGAATATCCAAGTATGGCATGGAACTGGTGATGCCTCATATTGGCATCATACCATAGATAGATCAAAATTTTGTGTAAGGGTCAGTCTTTATGTATATATATTTTGACATTAATAAAAAGATTCTAAAATCTATTGTTGTAAGAGATAATATTTTGTTTCGAGAAAGAAAGAAAAGAAAACGTTAAAGCTCCGAAAGATTAGTTTATATTGATGGATAATAATTTCAGTTGAATTGATATATGATATGTATGCAATGCATGTTCAAATAAAAACTCACAAGGAATTATTCGTTTCCTTTTAACTTTTTAGTTGAGTTGTGACCAACTCAACCACTCTTTTAGATTGTTTTAAGAACATTAAATAATGGAAGGGTTTCTGCGTAAATAAAACTCATATACTGTAATGCCATACCAGATGACAGAAAATAGCTCAAACTTTCTTATTTTTTTAGCATGATTGTCACAATTCAAATACATATATTTTCAAACAAAACAACAATGATTCTACATATCTCAAATAACACAAATATATTATAGAGCCATTCTTATTATAAAGGATAAAATATCAACTTTTACCCTTTATAAAAAGAAATTTGGCAAAAGGATCAACTTGTAACTTCTTTTTCTGTTAAACAATGTATCATGTATATTCAAAAACAGTTTTCATTGGTTGACAAAAAAAACATA
Source organism: Eruca vesicaria subsp. sativa (assembly GCA_932364175.1). Classification (NCBI taxonomy): domain Eukaryota; kingdom Viridiplantae; phylum Streptophyta; class Magnoliopsida; order Brassicales; family Brassicaceae; genus Eruca; species Eruca vesicaria. The sequence goes on from CAKOAT010136710.1 coordinate 57,804, forward strand.
TTAATTTTCCATGGAGCCTCCCTCTTTTATAATTTTATATAATACCAGTCGAACCATTTTTTTCCCAAACGACAAAATGACTTGGA
>CAKOAT010136710.1:57989-75402 GCA_932364175.1 Eruca vesicaria subsp. sativa
CTCTCTCTCTCTCTCTCTCTCTCTCTCTCTCTCTCTCTCTCTCTCTCTCTCTCTCTCTCTCTCTCTCTCTCTCTCTTATGCCATTTTGATTCATACTATTCTATGAGTCTGTGATTTGATCTGAGGATCAAACCCAAGAAGTTGATGAGACAGAAACTTAGAAGTAAAGACTTTCAAACCGTGATATCCGACCAAACTGGTAAGAAGTTAAGTCCTGGTCTTGTGATCTAGAGATACGGTAATGACAGGAGTAGGACCAACGTTCTCACTCGAGATCTCGGAATACAGAAGCAATCTCTCAGCCACGGAGAAGGCTTCTTCCTCCTTCTTTTCCGAGGATACACCAAACGATGAGGGAGCCGGTTTATGGTCAGGAAGAACAGTGGATTACTCGTCGGAGAGTTCTTCATCTATAGGAACTCCTGGAGACAGTGAAGAAGATGAAGAAGAAAATGACAAAGAGTTAGGGTTGGCTTCAATGCGCTCTCTTCAAGATTCTCTCCCAAGCAAGTAAGTTTCATTTTACTCAAAAAATAAATAATGTTATAGTGAAGAAAAAAGAACTAATTAGGTTTCTTGATTTTAAATCAAGAAATGGTTTATCGAGTCACTACAAAGGGAAATCAAAATCGTTTGGGAACTTAGGAGAGATTGGTAGTGTGAAAGAAGTACCAAAGCAAGAGAATCCATTGAATAGAAAAAGAAGGATACAGATCTGTAAAAAGCTTGCAAGAAAGTCTTTCTACTCATGGCAAAACCCTAAGTCTATGCCTCTTTTGCCTGTTCATGAAAATGATAATGATGACGATGAGGATGAAGGAGACGATGGAGATCTGAGCGATGAAGAACGAGGAGGAGTTGTTGTTGCAAGGAGACCATCGTTCAAGAACAGAGCAATGAAGTCTATGAGTTGTTTTGCTCTCTCAGATCTGCAAGAAGAAGAAGAAGAAGATGATGAGTGATCAATAATGCATTCATGTTTTTTTTTTCTTTGTTCATAGTTTTAAAAAAAAAATTATTTGGTGGAGCGAATTAATGTTCTCTTTTTATTAATTCTGGGAATTAATTTTATATCATGTCGACTGGAGGAAATTAAATTAGTGTATTCTCCTTTCTTTCTGCTTATCTGTCTCTTGTCCTTTTTTCCCTCTCCACATTATCGATTCTCACATTTTTTATTTTATTTTAAAAGGACTAGTCAATATTTTGCGTCTAATGCTAGCTAGATAGATGTATTGGGGACTGTTGTGACAATACAAAATACATGTTTAGCTCCTACGTTTTTTGATTCTGGATTGGTTCTACTCAAGACTGGGAATCTCGAGTTTTGCATTTCCTTTTAAAGGGTAGCTGATGATGCTTATTTTAACATCGGTCTAGAAAGCATTGTGTATATGGATGTTTCTGGTATGAATTCTAATTTAGGAATCCATTACCTAGACAATATCCTTAGCTTTGTTTTTCTGCTGGTTCATATTTGGATGTTTGAGACTAAGTTTTACCAAATTTAATTTGCATAGTTTTGTAAAGTTTAAGTTGTAAGGCTTATGTTTTCCTTTTTGCATTTCTGTTTATGGAGAAATTATGTATTATGTCAGTTTATGTACTTTACCATATATTTTAGTTAATAATATTTTTCGATCATTCATAATTTTGGCATAGGTAAACTTTTTGACAGCATAAAATAAAAATATCAAAAAGGTAGAATCAAATGACAACTAGTTTATGTGGATAATATATCGGTAGATTAGAACATATTGATAAAGGTGAATTAGTCTTTTTGGTCAAGTAACTATATGACGTTTAAAGTATTTGATTCTGTGGGAAAGTGTGGTTCTCTTTGTTTCCAATTTTTGGGGAGTTTAAAGGAGATTAGAAACACATGAAAACTCTCTGTAATAATTGGTTTTCAATGTAAGGCTGGTATAAATACTAAAGATTACAAACAATCAAGACTTCTTTATACAATGTAGAATTGTAGATCGGTCAAAAACCTCATTTTCAGTCGTCTTAAAGAAATAAAAGACAACTTTCTAATTGCATAAATGCTGAGGGCGGGGAAAATAAATGTTGTTACTGAAACGAGAGACGTGCACCCTCTTATTTTTGCTCTTCTTTGTCACAACAGCGATTGCTTATTAGATCTCATTATCCGACAACTGTTGGGAAAAAAGAAAGAAGAGGCTACGGACTAGTACGAACACGAGGTACTAAATTCCACTAAACTTGTGTCCTGCCATTTGTGTTTGTTTTGTTAAAGTTAAGGAACTCTCATGTGCGTGGGGCAACCTTCCTCATTGAAACGCCACTACAAACTTGTATCATTTGAAGTCATACATTGATCTGTGTAAGATATAAAATGTAGGTTCAGTAGCATATGGTAACTATTACTTGTAAGTTATTTACCTTTTTTTTATTCCTAAAGAAAGGTTTGTATTTACATTTCCCAAAGTCACTTGGATAGAAATTGATAACACTTACTTGACCATCACATGTATCATATTACTAAGAGAATGAAAATAGGTTTATATAGAAAAATATCACTAACACATCAGAACTAAAACCGAATATTCATTAGCAAAATCGAACAAAAAATATGTCTGACCCAAAATTACAATACAAAGAGCATGTCCATTGAGATATTTTAGGGGGTCCATGGATTCAATTTCCTAGAAAAATCAATTAAAATATAATAAATTTTGTGAATCCACTCTTTGCAGGTTCACTACGACGAGCTGGTATCATGAGAATCTTACGGGCCCCATAACATGTGACGACTCGCGATTGGTCTGATTATTTTTATTATTTAAAAAAAAAATAAACGAAAATTTTTTTAAAAAAAAATAGAAAAATAAAAGCTATGAGCCCCCTACCCAAATTCACTAATGGGAGTGCTCTAATGACTAAACCATGAACCCACATTGCCACTATATGATGACCCTTCTTTCACGTTGAATATTACTGAACCATAACAAAGCTTTCCTGGTGAATGTAAACTATCAAATATCAATTTTTGTAACTATTAGTTACCCTTCCTCCTTTAAGCCTAATATATAAATAGCCGCTTTAAGCAACAATTGCATCCAAAGAATAAGTGCTCCAAGCTCTCAGCTTCACATCCTGATGTCCATTAAGCCATTAGGTTTTGCATCATAAAGAAATATAATCTCTTGGAGTTAATTAAAGTAGCTAGTATTAAACTAATTTAAAACAAAGAAAGAGATATGGGCTTGTTCTACTTCCATGGAGCTCATCGTTGATCGCTTCCATGGCATCAATCTACATGTCATCCACTCGTTCCATTTTCTTGTTCATTCACTCTCTCCATCTCGATCCTTAAAATCAAAGAATATAAAGTTGACAAGAATATAAACTATTCTAACGATCGATTCAACTTAGGGGAGGGGATTTTAGAGATGAAATACTAATTAAAGTGTAACAAACACACGATTCATACCTGAAACACATATTTACCTGTCTTCATATTAGAGGAGATTGGGTTGTTGCTAATGATGGGCCGTGGTGGGCTGGCTTACGAATTAGTGTTTTTGAGGCTAAGCCATAAAACTGGATTAACACGACCTCTAAATTTCGTACTTTTGTTTATATCTTTGTCTTTCGTTTATTTATTTTAACTTCAGACTATCTGGAAGAACCTCTATCACATTTACTATGGAAAACATGCCTACAACTTATACACCGTTAAACTTAGATAAATTAATATACCTTTTTAGTTCAAAAATAAATAAATATATATACTATATAGCACCGCCGCAAAATTTCATGCTTTTCGTTTATTAATTGGTCTCTCGTTTATTTAGTTTTAACTTTAGACTTATCTGAAATAACCTCTACCTCATTCACTATCGAAACATGTCTAAAACTTACATACCGTGAAAATTAGATAAATCCCAAAGAAATATGAGATTGATGTTAAAAGCCCTTTTCAAAAAAAAAATATGAGATATGATGTCGATCAGAAAGAACAAATTTTAAGAGTGATATACCTTTTAGTTCAAAATAAATATATAATCCGAGAAGATAAAAAATAAAGAGCATTATTGATGCCCATTAGATATGATCGACTACTACATATATCTATTTTTGTTTTGCCTCTGTATTTATACATTTAAAATGCACATTGTATATGACCAACCTTTTATTATGTTGTAGTATAATACTATCAACTAGTCAACTTGCAAACCAAAAGAACGCAAGGGGGGTGGGGAATCAATCAATGACAGCTTTTCCTGTATTATTAAACTAGATCGAATCTTGTTATGGCCTTATCCATTTTGGGTAAGACCCCCATATTCTCGTTCTCAGATCTTTCCTCAATTTCCCACTTCCCTAATCAAATCTTTGGATTTTATATTGACCACTTTTTCATGAATATTAAATATATTTCTTTTACTTAATGGAGAGCATGATAGACCCGACAAATTCAACAGTTCTTATATGTCTACATTTTTATTGTTTATTAGTTAATTGAGTTGCTTCTCCTTGGACATGCCTGGTCTCGATCAACTTGAATCTCACAACTGTTATTTGTCCCGACAAACAGAAAGAAGATAGAATCATACGTAAATGCATATGATCATTTGACGCGTAAATATAAGTTAAAATTGGGCGTATCTTATAGAGAAACTCAATTCATAAAAAAGGAAAATTATGTCGACTGAAATTAATGAAGAGTGTGGTATGAGTCGTATGACCGTTCTGAGTCCATGTGCGTGAAATTAAACGTTAGTAGAGACGCAAGTAATTGTAACGTGCCTGTGAGATGCATTCTTTCTCTCCTCGGTACTTGTCATGGTAATTTTCCTTTTTCTAAAGGATATTTTGTTGAATTTAATAAACGGGAGTAAAAGAGTGATTAAAATACAGAACTACGAATAACAATAGAGCACTAGAGACAAATAAAAGATGATAATAAAAGCGAAAAAGATTTCATGATATTTTACAACAAATTTTACCTTTTTCTGTTAATAGGTGATATGTTTTTATCTTTAAAAGAATTTCAAGTTAGCATTTGTAGTTCAAAGTTAGTGAAGTAAGCTTTTGTTCAGGGAAAAACTTGTTGAAGTAATATTTAACATTATGCAAGAAATAGTGTTCTTTAGAGCGAACAAAAATGTATATATACACTTAGACATGGCATTAATTAAGTAAATTTCATTTTTGAAAATAGACTATATATAGTTTTTTTTTAATCAAATATATAGATTTATTAACTCCCTCTCTCATGTCTTCTAGATAATTTATTGGTATTGATGTTCAAAATGTAGTGTTTCAAAACAAAAAAAATATTGCTATTGATGTTCTTTCATATATATTTTTATCTTGCCACGAGTTTTCGTTGGTATTCGCTTATGACGAGTTACCATCTTTATAATATATATTCACTACATGTAAAAAAATGAAGATGGAAGCTTGCACGCAAGGAAAGAAAAAACAACTAATTAAACGTAAACTGGTAAGGATGAAATATAGTAGACATTAAGTTATCAAAAAAAAAAAAAAGTAGCCATCAAGTTATAAATATTCAATAAATTATTAATTTTACAATAGAGTTAAGAAAATAAAGCAAACGAACAAATTAAATGTAAAATCACAACAAAACTAGCTACTCCAAAAATCATCGGATATACAAGAACGGTGGCATGTTTGTTCTTGCAATATCCGGTGTCTAAAAGAAAAGAAAAGAGGATACGATAGGAGCATGATGTTAACGCACGTAACTAAAAAGCTGAAACATGTTAAAGAGGAAAGTGATGATGAGTGTCATCGTTAAAATGCGTACAAAGATTTGGATTTATGATTGCCTGACTAAAATCTTTATTACATTTCTACTTTTGTCGGCCCACAGTCCCTTAGATTACAAAACCCGACAACGCAAATTTCAACATATTCCACAAATTTCGGCTTCTTTTCTGCTTCTTTTCTTCATCACTTTCATACAACTTTCTTGATTTCTACGTAAATTAAACAAAAGATTAACAACCTGCGAATTAGTGCTGATTTTTATGATCTTGATATGATATGTGTGGTGTAATAATTCTAAACCGACCTATGCATAGACTATATTTGCAAGCCTAAAGGTTTTCTTTGGCTCACCAAACCTGCCACACAATCATGTATATATTTTTCTATATATTATGACTAGTTTTGTCCACAAAACCGTTGCATTTCCAAAAATAAAAAACATGAGCTCAAATCCACTTAATGGAATGAATTCATTACAGTTTTTGCATGAAAAATATATTCTTTTATATGTGTTTCCAAGTTGTTTTTTGTAAAAAGAACAAAGATACTATAAGCTTCACCCAAAATAAGATTATTTAACCATTGATAGAAATAAGATTATTTAACCATTTAAAAAAAAATAGATGTAATTAATGTATTACTCTACCGATGCGGGACTTCTGATAGTCTGATCAACACCAACGCCTTGTCAATATGAGAGACATCGTCCATTTGAAAGAATGAAAATGTAGAGTATCCATGGAGAGTTTGCATGAGTAGAAGAGAGCAAAATGTAGCCGAAGGACAACTTGCCAGAAATATATTCATCACCAATACTTATAGGCATGATGAAAGACGTTCCGGCAAGTCATCCTTGGCTGCATTATACTCTACTCCACTTCATGCAACTATACTCCAATGGGCAATGTCCATCAAAGCTTCAATATGACTATGTGTTTATGATGGTCTAAGGGTGTGAATGAGAGGAAGTATTTATAAGAGAGACATATAAACTATACAAGGTCTCGGGTCCATTATTAAATACATTTACATAAACGGTGATATAAATAGCTAAAGATTCTCAAAGCAAGTGGCACTAGTGCTCAACATAAAGGCAATAATGTCAAAAGACTCGGCCTTTCTCACGGCACGGTCTTTCAACCATCCACTCATATAAAATCTTGCTTACACTTTTCAAAATCTTTAAATTAAACGATTCTCTCCACTTAATTTATTAGATGTGCACATAATAATTTTGTCCTTAGTTAACTCGGAGCAGTCACTACTCATCATATATAGAAAAAAACTACCAACGTCAACATATATGCATTGGGCCCTTGGTCAATCAGTTTCAAAAGAATTCATTGATAAGAAAACAAGAAATAGAATAAGTTCACTGCAAGGAAGAGGAGGGAAACACTTAATCCAAGCAATGGCCGCTTGGTTCGAGTATAGAGAATAGAGAGGATTAGTATTTCTTAATCAACTCTCTTTTGTTTCTAAAAAAGTTCCATAATTCTAGTTTTTAGCTGCATTCGTTTGTACAAACAGCTTCTGATTGAAATAAATTTAACATTTTCTTAAGAAAATCAGTTTCAAAAGACTTAATTAATATAAGAGTTTTTCCTTATCCAAAAAATATAATGTTAGATATAAACATTGTATATATATATATATATATATATATATATATATTATTTTAAGACCCAATATCTAGGATTGAATTAATGTAAAGATTTAAAATCTTTTGTGCGCATTAATATTTGATGAGATTTTCAAGAACATGTTACGATATATCACGAACAATAATAAAATCGATGTCGTGAAAAGTGGAGTATACAATATCCAAACTAGGCGGAGAAAATTGTCGGTGAGAAACAAAAGAAAAATAGGATAAACTATTTGACTTATTCATATCTTCATACGTGAAATTTTAAATAATTTTATTATTTTAAAAAATAATTTAATAATTTATTCTTCATAGAATAATACACATAATTAGCTGTAGTTAATGTTGTCATGCATGTCGGCGAAAAAAGATCTGCAAGAAAAAGAACTGGTGCCCGCAATAATCCCACTACTTTGAATCAAATAAATATTTTTATTAGACAAATATTGAAAGTCAAACCATTACTTGCCTCCATGCTAATTAAATAAAAATCAAGACAAACGAAAAGGAGAATATATAAAGAAGCATGACCTATATAAATTTAGATATTGAACATGTTACTTTATTTGATAGGTTTTAAATATCCCAACTCGTTTTTATGTTTCAGAAACAATAAAAATATTCTTCCTCTAGAATGCAAACCGTAAATATTTATTTACATAGCATGCCTCTAACTCTCCACATTTAATGTGCATAATTGCAAATATAATTTATATTGTATGTTATTACGTATTATTTTATAGTTAAAAGTATATTGTGTACTAAATCTTTTAAAACGCTCATCATTTAACCATTACTAAAACGCTTGTTCTTAACACACACAAACCTCACCTTACAAAAATAAAATACACAAAATTATTGCAGTGGTTATATTATAAAATTACAAAGTATGGTCTTTGTAGGGAGGACTTGTCTTAAAAATACTGCATTTTGACCTTTCCTTATTGCTCAAAGAATACATCGATGTCATAACTTTTTTGTTTTTTGTTTTTGTGGATTCCACTGGTTGATTAGTCGATATATAGTCATGATCAATATAGTAGCTACAATTTTTTTAAAAAGATTCAATTTTACTTGATATAAACAGGAATGCTTAAGGCATCGGTAAGACTTGTTCTTAACACACACAAACCTCACCCTTCAAAAATCAAAAAATAAAACACACTAAATTATTGCAGTGGTTATATTATAAAATTACAAAAGTATGGTCTTTGTAGGGAGGACTTGTCTTAAAAATACTGCATTTTGAACTTTCATTATTGCTCAAAGAATACATCGATATCATAATTTTTTTTTTTAGTTTTTGTGGATTCCACTGGTTGAATATTAGTCGATATATAGTCATGATCAATATAGTACCTACATTTTTTTTTAAAAGATTCAATTTTACTTGATATAACCAGGAACTGTATATTTCAAAGGCATAGCATAGGTAAGACTTATAGCATCAAACTGTATATTTCAGATTTGAGAACTTCTTTCTGATAGAGCTTGCACATTTCATCCTTGTTTGAAACTTTTGCACATTTCATTTTCACAAATTGTGGTTCGTTTCACTAACCGAACAAAAAATATTTATCCGAACTAAATATAAAATCACTTTCAGTTCTAAAAATCGCAACTATACAAATATATAAAAAAAATTGATTGAAATATAAAATTTCAATCAGTATACTTGAAAATCTCTAACCATATCTATACAACATGAAAAATAACGAAAATAATGATATATAGTAACACGTAGCTTAGTGTTTAATTCATGTGGCATGAATTAGGTGAACGTTAGGTGTGAACCAGACCCGAATCACGCGACCGACTTTTAAAACATGGGCTTAAATTTAAAGGCCCATTTAAGATCATTAAATAGAATCTTAAAGATATATGGGTCCCACAAGAATCTACGGTACAGATTCATCGCTTCCCGCTCTTCGTTTCGTTTCGTCTTCAAAGAAAAAAAAAGAAGGAAGAAGAATCGCATGACGCGTTTTTTTGTAGATCTTTGTCTTCATCTCTCTATACGAATTTGCTTACGTTCGGTTCTCACCTACCAAACAAAAGACAATTCAACCTTTGAGTATTCTAATTCACACAACTGCTTTTTTTTCCTCTTTTTATTTATAATACATAATAATAATGTGTAATTCACGATCTCGTGGAAGCATTTCTGGTTCTTTCCAGGTAAAAAATATTCTTCATTCTCGCGATTTTGGTTTTTTTTAAAGTTCATTTCCTTTGATCTGGTTTTGTAAGAATAACCGTAAAGTTCTTGTTTTTTTTTTTTTTGTGATCTGATTCTTGTAGAAGAAACGGTGGTGGTCTTGTCTCTTGTCGTTTTTGGTTAGAGTCTTGGCGAGTATACAGAGAGTGTGGAGTAGGTTTGTATCAATGGGGTTGGGGAATTTGTACAGGAGGAGGATGAAAGTCTTTTCTGTGGCTATACTCATTTATCTTGATTATAAGGTAGAGCTTTTGATCTGTTTTGTGTGTTTAGTGTTATTTGTATTGAAAGTAGCCATGGGCATTTTGTTTGGTTCCGGTTTGGTTATGGTTCGGTTCTGGTTCGGTTTTTCGGTTCTAGAAGGTTAGGATCGGTTCTGATATTTAGAAAAAAATTAATTCAGTTTTGGTTCGGTTATTTCGGTTTTCGAGTCGATTTGCCAAGAAAGTTAGGAATTTGCTAATAGACGAGATAATTTTGGATTCCATCCGGTTCTAGTTTTTCGGTTAGTTCATGTTAAAAGTAAAAAAAATTCAGGTTGTTACGGATTAAATTGTCAGATTTTCAGATTTTAGGATAAAAAATTGGATAATTAGGATAATTTGAAATAAAATGGATAAACAAAAGTATTCTAGTAATTCGTTTTTTGAGTATTTGGGTTGATAAAAAAAAATTAAAATTATCCGATTATTTTAAATATAAATATAGTTAATATTCGGTTCGGTTTTAGAAATGTAGGATCCGTTCAAATAACTGATATGTTCGGGTTAGTTTGGTTTTTTCGGTTCCTAATAAATATGCCCATACCTAGTTGGAAGGTTACATTTTTTTTCTGTGTGTTATGTGGTGAGTGAAGAGTGTGCAGCAGAGAGAGAAGTGGATTAAAAAGTCAAAGGTTCCAGCCTTATGGGAGAAAGCCCATGAACGTAACGCCAAGCGTGTGTTAAATTTGATTGTGGAGTTAGAAGGCCTTTGGGTGAAGTTAGGACAGTATCTATCTACCCGTGCTGATGTTCTTCCTCAAGCTTATATATCTCTTCTCACTCAGTTACAAGACTCTCTCCCTCCTCGCCCTTTGCAGGAGGTTCTTTAATCTTCCTAAACCTTTTGTTTAATGGTTACTTACCTATGTAGTCTTGTTTTGAAGTTTGCTCTATGTGTGTGTTCTTTCTCAGGTTCGTAGAACCATTGAAAGAGAACTTGGGAACTCCATGGAAGTTCTGTTCACTGATTTTTCTAACGAACCTTTAGCAACTGCTTCGGTATGTTTCTAAGCCACTGTTTGGCTAATAATCACAAGGTTTTTTTTTGTTTGTTTGATAGTGAGATCTCTGTTTTTTTTGTAGATAGCACAGGTTCATCGTGCTACTCTAGCTAATGGTCAAGATGTGGTTGTTAAAGTTCAGCATAATGGCATTAGAGCTATTATTTTAGAGGTCTGATCTTAGTTTCTTTTTAAAAGACTTTGTGAACTTCTCTCAACCCATCTTTTCATTTTTCTTAACAGGACTTAAAGAATGCAAAGGCTATTGTTGACTGGATTGCTTGGGCAGAACCACAGTATGATTTTAATCCAATGATAGATGAATGGTGCAAGGAAGCTCCAAGGGAACTAGACTTTAACATTGAAGCTGGTATGACTCACTTGCATCTTGAGTTTCATCCTATGTTCAGTACTTGTACTTAAAGCTTGTGATTGCCTTTCTCAAACATGTAGAGAATACAAGAACAGTATCCAAGAATCTTGGTTGCAAGAAGACAAATAGTGAAGGTAGAAGTGACAACAGAGTTGACGTCTTAATTCCAGATATAATCCAGGTTCTTAGATGCAGCATTACAAATTGATAACTCTAGAAGTTGTTCATTCCTGATACTTATGTGTTAAACTTCCTTTGCTGCTTTTAATGATAGTCTTCTGAGAGTGTACTCATTCTTGAGTATATGGATGGGATTCGGCTGAATGATGTGGAATCTCTAGATGCTTTTGGTATAGATAAACAAAAGATTGTTGAAGAGATCACTCGTGCATATGCTCACCAGATATATGTTGATGGGTTTTTCAATGGTGACCCTCATCCAGGTATGGTCCTTGACACACCACCATGGTTGCTTAGACATATATGTAATATATGATTATATATCTACTCTGTTTTTGTAGGAAATTTTCTTGTTAGTAAGGAGCCACCACACCGCCCTATTTTACTTGATTTTGGACTTACAAAGAAACTCTCACACCCATTGAAACAAGCACTAGCCAAGATGTTTCTAGCATCAGCAGAGGTTTGTGAAAGTTTTATGCTACACATCTCTCTTTCTTACAATGAGAGTGATTGATATGTTTGTCAACAGAATCTAAACATTTTGAACTGTTGAGAAAACTAGAAAAATAAATTAAAAAAATGAACCAAGTGCTATCTTGTCATGTGAATGAAGCATGTTTGTAGAATTATAGGTCATGGTTTTGATTTTTAACTGCTTAATGAAACAGGGAGACCAAGTGGCGCTCTTGTCTGCTTTTGCAGAAATGGGATTGAAGCTGAGGCTTGATCTTCCAGATCAGGCAATGAGTGTGGCAGGTCTCTTCTTCAGATCTTCAACTCCATCAAATGAAGCTCTGGTAAGTAAATTTTACTTCTTTCCTTTATAGACTTGGTTTATCTTTTGTCTTACAGATAGTATCTCTTTTTATTAGAAAACGCTGAAAACCTTGAACGATCAAAGAATGCAAAACATGAAAGTTATACAGGAAAAGATGCAGCTCAGCCAGAAAGAAGTTAAACGGTTTAATCCGGTAAGCATAAACTTTCTTTCAAGTATATGAGCTTCTTAGTGAGTGATCATCTTTTATCTTAATGAAAAATATTTGATGCAGGTAGATGCATTTCCTGGTGATATTGTTATCTTTGCAAGGGTCATTAATCTACTCAGAGGTAATGATGTGTGAATCACACTATTTTGCCTCATTACATCAATTTACTTATTTATTTTGTTGACTATTTAGGACTTTCATCCACTATGAATGTTCGGATTGTTTATCTGGACATCATGAGACCATTTGCTGAATCTGTGCTGTTGGGGTAAGCTACCTTGGAGTTTTTCAGCTTATTTTATCATCTCCTTGTGATATGACATAATGTGATTTTGCAGGAGTATTAGTCGAGGACCAACAGTAGATTCCTCTTGGATACATGATTCTCCAGTTCATTCTGATGTAGAGTTCAAACTGAGGAAACTGCTTGTTGAACTTGGGAGTGTCCAGAAAATACTTGGGATTCAGGTGGAAACATTGGCTTTGCAGACAGCTTTTTGTTATGTTTAGTACATGAGTCTTAACTAGGAAATGATTATGTAGGTGTGTGCATATAAAGATGGGAAAGTCATTATTGACACTGCTGCTGGAGTGCTTGGAAGATATGACCCTCGTCCGGTTCAACCTGATAGTTTGTTTCCTGTTTTCTCGGTGACAAAAGGTATCACTGCTGGAATGATACATTGGCTTGTCGACCAAAGGTGAGTAGCAACATTGATATTCCGATCAATTCCAGTTCTTACATATTGGTCTCATCTAGGCTTGCGGTTTATTCGGGTATTTGCGGTTTCGGTTTATTCGGTTCAGCCACAATTCCACCAAACCCGAAAAATTGGCTCGGTTTCCGGATAATTTCAGTTTTTAATTTTATTTCTGAAAATAACCAAATTTTTTGATTCAGTTAGAATTCAATATAATTTTCTAAAATTGGATATTTTGGGTTAAATTCGGTTAAGTTTCGGTTATTTTCTCTTATGAAAATTGAAAACCAAACCACTTTTAAAAACCCTACCGAACCAAAAAAATTGGTTTGGACAAAATCCAGAGGCCTAGAGTCTTATCATTCATTCCATGATTACAGAGCTCATAGTCATGTTTTAGTAATTTATAATCTTTAATGATACAGAAAACTCCAGCTAGACCAGACTGTAGGAGATATATGGCCAGGGTTCGCATCAAATGGAAAAGATCTCATAAAGGTACAAGGAGCTACACTGTCATGTGATCAATTTAAAATCTATCATGTGATATTTCATTTTCATATGACTCCCTCGGTTTTGTTTATCAGGTCCATCATGTGCTTAACCATACATCAGGGCTACACAATGCCTTTGACCCTGTAGGAGAAAACCCTCTGCTTATCTGTGACTGGGAAGAATGTTTAAAACGGATTGCTAATTCATCACCTGAAACAGAACCTGGCAGTCAGCAGTTTTATCATTATCTCACTTTTGGATGGCTCTGTGGTGGTATCCTTGAGGTAAAACCAATCATATCTTTTATAAATAGTTTATTAAAGTTGTTTTGTCCCTCTTGATGTCAAATCTTGTTTTCATCAAATCTTGAACAGTATGCTTCTGGAAAGAAGTTCCAAGAGATTCTTGAAGAATCCATTGTAAAACCCTTAAAGATTGATGGAGAACTGTACATTGGTATCCCCCCTGGTGTTGAATCTCGCCTTGCCACATTGACGGTTGACACAGAAGAACTAAGCAAGCTTACATCAATTGCTAATCAACCTGAGCTTCCTTCAACATTTCAGCCAGAGAAGATCTCACAACTAGCAACCACCTTACCAGTCTTATTCAACACATTGAATGTGCGCAGAGCCATAATCCCTGCAGCTAATGGACATTGCTCGGCTCGTGCGCTTGCTCGCTACTATGCATCTTTAGCAGATGGAGGTTTAGTCCCACCGCCACATTCATCTTTATCCCAGCCACCACTTGGCAGCCACACACATGTTCCCAAATTCTCATCGGTTAATGACACAAAGAAAAAGAGAAAGGGTAAGGAGATGATGGCATCTACAACACAAAAGGTTAAACCAAAAGGTTATAAAGAGAAGAAGCTCTATGATGAGGAGAAGTTTATGAGTACAGAAAGTTTATCAAGTCTTGTCAGTGATACTAGCAGTGATCATCAAGATGATATTCACAATTTGTTTAGCAATCCGAGGATCCATGATGCTTTCATGGGTGCTGGAGATTACAGTGGGTTAGTACTTCCTGATGGGAAGTTTGGACTTGGTTTTAAGTGTGTTACTTCACAAGATGGGTGTCTAGTTGGTTTTGGACATTCAGGGATGGGAGGGTCAACAGGATTTTGTGACATTGAAAACAGATTTTCTATTGCAATAACACTCAACAAGATGTCTCTAGGAGGTGTTACGGCTAGTATTATCAGGCTGGTTTGCTCAGAGTTAAATATCCCTTTGCCTAAGGACTTCTCTGTTGCTAATGGTATGGGTCCAGATTTGGAGATGGGTGCTCCTCTAATTAACTAAGGTTTATGTAAGTTTTGCCTGCTCATGTTACATCATATATAGTGGTTCTTGGAATCGCCTCATATAGCTAATAGACATTGCTGGAAAGTATAGTGTAACGCTCGGTGGTTTTTGTTTGTCTGTATACATCTTATATACATGTATACCATAACCTCTTTTTTTTGTATACCATAAACTTCAATGTACTATTTTCATAGCAATAAAGTACTCCCTCCGTTCATAAAAGATCTATATTCTAGAGAAAAATTTTGTTTCTAAAAGTTTTATTTTTTTGCATTTTCAATGCGTATTTTATGAAATAATTGCAAATTTCAAAAAACTTAATGTACTTATTAGATTTTTATTGACTTAAAATTATGGAAAAAAATTAATAACAAAAAATTATGCAAATTTAATGTGTGTTTCTTAATATCTGTGAAAATCCTAAAATATGGATATTTTAGGAATGGAATGAGTATATGTTTACACACAAACCTGATTTTAATCATTTTCAGTTTTTCCAAGTTCATGTATATTCCCTACTGTTCCATAATTATAGATAAGATTTGAGTAATCCAAAATATAAAATGACTGACTAATAATATTTACTGCATTATATATGATTTGTTAACTAGTTATAAACTTATATTATTATTGATTTCTTAATTCTCGTTCTTTTAACCAAAACAACTCATATTATAATGATACGGATGGAGTATATAACAGGGGCCTGGAGTTTAACTAACGAACACCTCAATTTCATTTATATGTTCCTAGTTCTATAGTGAAACACATACATGAAATTTGACAGAGTGATCATTACATATAGTGAATAAAGAGACACTTATTGCCAGATATCTGAGACGCAGCTAACAGCTTCGCTGGATACATTACCAAGTCCAGGACTCGAGTTCTGTCCAGAGATGCTGATTCCAGGGAACATAGACTGGTCACTGTGGACTGTAATGGCTGGTGAGTTATTATTTCCTGTGTATTGCAGACCATTGATGGAATGTTGTGGTGGACTTAGATGAGTTTGCAGAAGCTGATTCAAGCTACTAGTGAAGGAGCCTCTAGCTATCAAATCTTCAGCTAGTTTCACCTGTAAGTTATCTTAACTTAAGTTACTTTGGCTATTGAAAGTTTTTAAGTGATTTATGATACCTTGACTCTCAAGGTTTCCACATCTGATTTGAGAACTCTGTTATTTGTGCCAGCACTACGAAACTGTTGTGTTGCTTCTATGAGTTGTTTGTATAGTGTTGAGTTCACTCCTTTCAATGAATCAACCTTCAAGAAAACATAAGCTCTCACCATCAAATCCTATTAAAAAAAAACAAAAACGAGGTATTTGTTAAACCTTACTTGAGATTCAAGATCTGCCAACTGTTCTTGCTTCTTTTGCCTTGAACGCCTTGCTGATATCCTGTTTGAATACATCCTAAGAAAAAAAAAAAACAGTGATCACCTTTTATATGTCTCTCTCTTTGTGTTTGACATAGATACCTTCTAAGACGTTTTACATCATTGGGATCATTAGTCATATCAGATTGGCCAGCTTCTGTCTCTGCATCTTCTTCATCAGAGTGATCATCAGTATATACACTCACGGTTCCGCGAACCGCTCTTTTCGCCTCAGGTTTATTGGCTGACACTGGACTATCAGCTGTCAGATTCTCTTTACAGATAAAAAGAGCCAAACAAATTAACATTAATATCAACTTCAACAACATATAACACACGGAGCCAAAAAAAAAAAAAAAGCTAGACCATACCACAGATTGAGGACTGTGCATCAAGAAAAACTCCACTTGGAATCAAGCTCTCAGACTTCAAAAGACTATCTCTTAACTCACATGTGTAATCCTAAAAAAAAAAATTAATCAAGACTCTTAATACAATCTTTGGCTCTTGATGTAGACTTAAGCAACTGAAGACTAACCCGGTTCATGAGATCAAAAGAAGGGTCTAGAGGGTTTGTGTCAAGAACAGATTCTTGTCTGGATAAAGCAACAGAAGAAGTCAAGCACTTAGTGAGAAACTCTTGTAGAGCCAACTCAGAAGCACTTCTCTTCATACCAGTGTAACCATCCATTTTTGTTCTTCTGTGTGAACACACAAGTAGAAGATATTTGGTGGGAAAAAAGAGAGGAGGGGGAGGAGTAAGTTGTGATAGACATCTTCTTTATATAAGCCTCTCTATCTCCTTTACTAAAAAGTTGTGTAAAGCTTCTTAATGGCTAAGCAAAACCAAAATTGCTTTTTCAATTGCAACGTCCTCAACTTTTTTCCTTTTAATGACAACAATAACAAAAGAGAATGTAAAAGTAAAGCCAGAGAGATCTTAGGCTCTGTATTGTTTCTTTCTTAGCCTCTATATGTCAACAGTTTTATAGAAGATTATGGTACCAATTATATTTGCTATGGATAAGCTTCCTTAGCCGGAGACTGTCAAAATGTCAATATAATCATATCTGAATTCGAAAA
>CAKOAT010136821.1:0-14951 GCA_932364175.1 Eruca vesicaria subsp. sativa
TATGGACAAGGGTTTATTGTCAGGGGGACAGGTACAACATAAAAACAAGCAACATCGCTGAATCTATTAATTCTGCACTGAAGCGAGCTAGAGGATTTCCGATTAAGTTTCTGCTGGAGTTCATAAGGGAGAAGCTAGGAAAGTGGTATTGGAAAAGGAGAGAAGATGCTTTGAGTCTCCCAACTCAACATAGTCGGGCATGTCCCAAACCCTTGACTCAAGGCATCGAGTACATCCTTCAAAGAATCTTTCAAAGAATCCTTCACGATTCTTTCAACATCCTCTTTGGTCAACCCACCAACGTTGGGTCTTGCTCTCTCTTCCTTCAAAGAATCTTTCAAAGCATCCTTCACGATTCTTTCAACGTCCTCTTTGGTCAACCCACCAACGTCCTCTTTGGTCAACCCACCAACGTTCGGTCTGACCTCAGCCTCTTCCTCAACTTTCTCTGCATGAACCTCTTGCTCTTCCTCTTCATCTAACAGCTCTATACGCTCTGTACGAACTTTCTTAAGAGGTCTTGGAATCTCTTCCTTCACCTGAACTATCGCTTTCTTCCTTTTCTTTCCTACCAGCCTTGTATATCTCCAAGTACCGGTGACTTCCCAGCAATCCATGGTCCACTTCCATGGTTTCTTTACGTACATGAGTTTAATTATGTTCTCTGCGGCCGAATCATCAGCATCAGAGTCCCATTTCGGAAACATTTCAGCCATGCTCTTCTTCTCAACAAAGTTCATAGCACTAGTCTGCAGTAAATAGAAGATATAAACTTAGATATTTGACGGATTAAGAAATATGGAAAGAAAAGAATTCGCAGAAAAACTTATCATTAAGTCGTCTGAAAAGTCTTCCAGCTGGACGACTTAGCAGACTACTTATTTTTAAGTCATCTGCTAAGTCGTCCAGCTGGAAGACTTTCCAGACGACTTAATCATAAGTCGTCTGCTTCTGGAGTAAAGTAAATACATGTCTTTCAATGGCATCTTTAAAATTCCGTCCTTTGCCACCCTTGTAAGCTAGTATCGGTGGAGAGCTGTCTATGGGCTGACCATAATTAGCACCCAATTCCGGCAAAGCTGTGTACACCCAGACCTGGAGAACTTGTACAAACCCATCAATGGTGTAACAACCAGATAGATCTTTGCCCTTCACAGAGTCCATCAACACCTTAAACGCGACTCTCCCCCATGGATAATTCTCAAACCGTTCTAGATCCATTACTAGCCTAGCCAGAGAAGCCCGTGTATGGGTTGAACACTTCCTCCTTTCAATGTATCCAGCCAAGATGGCAAGGTACCCGAGCCGCTTGCGATCATCCGAAGACCAGTTTTCGCATCTCCCAAATGCTTCTATTATCTGATCAGTAGTTGGCCCAGCTTCGACATTAACTCCCAACAACTCCCAGAAAGCAACCAAATCCTTTGTAACAGGACAGTTTGGTCTCTCAAGGTCCTGAATGTACTCGCAGTTTAGACCATTGAGGTATTCAAACTCGAGCAGTGAAAACCTCAAAGGTTCTGGACCAGCAAGACTCCACAGCTCATACTTCTTCTTTATGACGAGCTGGAAAGTGAGTATGTAGTGAACCAGCCTTGATGCCCATTCAAAATCGAGCTCTTGGAACTTGATGAAAACTCCCAACTTAGACTCCTTCAGCTCTTCATATTCTTCATCCTTAAGAGCTTCCCTTAGAGCAGCATACAACTTCGTCTGAGGATGATACGTAATGCTATGCTGAGCGATAGGCTCTTGCCCTAGTGTATGTATCCTACGGGGGAGTTCGGGAATATTCTGCANGTCAAGTCTTCCAGTCGAAAGACTTATATTAAGTCGTCTGGAAAGTCTTCCAGGTGGAAGACTTTCCAGACGACTTAATTATAAGTCTACAAAGACTTCCAGTAGAACATTTGAAAGCTGACCTGAAAATTCGGAGAAGATGTACTCGCCTTCGACATAGTGGTTATAGAACTGCAAAAATAGACGTGAAAAAAGAAGCGCGATTAGAACATTTGAAAGCTGACCAGACGAATGAGACGAGAACAACATCCAACCTAACTAGACCACAAATCGATTGAAATCCCCAATCTTTGAAACCCTAATTTGAGAATGAAAATATCCACAAATTGCTTGAAATCACAAATCGTAACCGTGAAATAAGAGGAAAACAACATCCAACCTAACTAAAAAACAAATCGATTGAAATCCCCAATTTTTGAAACCCTAATTTGAAACCAAAATTTCCTGAAATCGTTGAAAACACAAAACAAAACGGTAAAAGTAAAGGAAAACAACATCCATTCTAATAAAAACCCATAAATCCGCAAGAGAAGCCTTCGATTTACCTTGGTCTTGTATCGGATCGAAATCGCCTCGAAATCACCTTTGAGAGAAACGGCGTTACGGTTTTCTGAATTTCGCGAAAAGTGAGTAAAAAAAAAAACTTCTTATATATGTACGGTAAAAAAGCCGGTTCGGTTTAAAAGTAATTCGGTAAAATCCGGTTTGGACGACTTATAATTAAGTCGTCTGTTGATACTATAAGACGACTAAGTCATCTGCCTTATTAAATATATTTACCAGACGACTTAATTATAAGTCGTCCAGACCCTAAACCCTAAAACCTAAACTAAGTTGACTAAATTAACTAACTAACCACGTTATAAAATCCTAAAACCTAAACTAAGTTGACTAAATTAACTAACTAACCACTATATATAGAAATAAACACATTTAAGAATAACTATATCATACGACTTTCAACTAAGTCGTCTGGACGACTTAGTTGAAAGTCGTCTGAATAGAATACTTACGAGGTTAGACGACTAATAATTAAGTCGTCTGACAAATCTTCCGGCTGATGACTTTCCAGACGACTTAAATATTAGTCGTCTACTAAGTCGCTCAGGCTTTTCGAGTATGTTTTAAGAATTTGTGTTAGACTTCTTAAACGACTAATAATTAAAATTGGTTTGTACATAGAAGAAACAAAGAGTTGTAGTTATAAAAGTTGATCATCCATTACAAGTCATAGGTTTAAAAACAAATTGAAACAACGGAACAACAACATAGAAGTCCACTAGAAGCAGATTACAATAAGACGATAGCAAGACAAACATCCATCATTTAGGAAGAGACGAGGAAGTTGAGGCACCATCCGTAGCATCATCCCCTTGAGGAGGTGTATACTGAATCTCAGTAAAACTAGGACCGAAAGGAGTCACATGAAATAACATGTCTCCTTCCTTTTTGAACACGAGAATGTTACCGATGCAAAGGGAGTGTGCTTGGGCGAAGGCTTCCCAACCATCGGTGAGTCTTCTTCCTTCTTGTATAACTTCCCAAGTTTGGTGTGAAGCGTCCGATCTTAGTGTCCATTTTCCTTGGTTCCCTTCTATGTTTTTTGAGTAGAAGGCAAGTGGTATTGTCTACAAGTCAACAAAGGAGAAGTTAAGCAAAGGAAATAAGCAGAGGAGAAATAGAGAGCGTGTGTATACCACGCCACTGCAGAAACCAGGAAGCAGAGGCTACAAGAAGTGAGGTTCATGTTGATTCGCCATCTGCAAACAAGAAACGAAATTGGAACATTTTAATTCTAAGTCTGGAATACTTATATTAAGTCGTCTGGGTCGTCCACCTGGAAGACTTCCCAGACGACTTATATTAAGTCATCTAGGTCGTCCACCTGGAAGACTTTCCAGACGACTTTACCAAGATTTCCAGTAGAACATTTGAAAGCTGACCACACGAATGAGACGAGAACAACATCCAACCTAACTAGACCACAAATCGATTGAAATCCCCAATCTTTGAAACCCTAATTTGAGAATGAAAATATCCACAAATTGCTTGAAATCACAAATCGTAACCGTGAAATGAGAGGAAAACAACATCCAACCTAACTAAACAACAAATCGATTGAAATCCCCAATTTTTGAAACCCTANAATGAGTAAAAAAAAAAACATCTTATATATGTCCGGTCAAAAATACGGTTAGGTTTAAAAGTAATTTGGTAAAATCCGGTTTGGACGACTTATAATTAAGTCGTCTGTTGATACTATAAGACGACTAAGTCGTCTGCATTATTAAATATATTTACCAGACGACTTAAATATAAGTCGTCCAGACCCTAAACCCTAAACTCTAAACTAAATTGACTAAATTAACTAACTAACCACGTTATAAAATCAAATTATACTTAAATATTGTTTACTATACACAGAAATAAACACACTTAGGTAAATTTTTAATTTTTCAAAAAAACATTTATGCTTTCGAAAATCTAACCTTAAGAAACACATACAATACTACAACATATGTTGGTGAAACCTAAACTAAAGAATATCATGACTCACTACTTTCACTCATCTATGCTGAAAACAACTGACTTTTGTTATATATTAATTTATATCTCTTAAGACATATGTTAATTACATAATTCCAATTTTTCATTTATAAAAATATTTATTACACAATTTTTAAATTATTTTTAAGAAAAACTGTCCCAGACGACTTGCGAGAGCTATAAACGTAAAAAAAAAACTCTTTTTTTGTTTGTTCACAAGGGGTTGGTTGTAATTTCAACAGCCTTTTAAGTTACTTTTGCATTTGATTCAAGTTTGGGTTTACTTTTGCATTTCAAATCAAGTTTTGAGTCATATTTGGCAATTTTCCCAATTTTGAAATATGATTTCATTCTATATTTTAAAATTATAGAAGTTTATTACTAAAATTTTTAAAATAGTATATAATTGTAATAGAAAGTTATAAAATTAAATATTATTTAATTTTAGAGTCTTATCTATCTATTTTTTTTATAAATATTATTTAATTTTAATTTTGATAATTATGCAATTTTCTAAAAATTGAATTAATCTATTTTATTAAAACAAATAGATAGAAAATATATACATGCATATTCTTAAATATGATCATATTTTTGATAATCATAATTTTAAATATATACATGCATATTTTTAAATATAATTTCAAATAAATAAAATTATTTTATCTTAATTTTTATGTAATTAAATCAAATTTATATGAAAATATTGATAAGAAATTTTTTTTTTACAATATTAATAAAAGTTTATTTTTAAATATAATTTATATTTATCTGTTATTTTTAAATTGTTGTACTGCACATGATGTAGGAAAACACCTAGTTAATGATGATTTATGAGTTTATAACATATTTTAAGAACTTACCAAAAATATAATTAATTAAATATAAATGTCCATATCACAATTAACTACAAGCCATGTTATCATTATTTGTAGACATGTTATCATTTTTCGTAGACATGGTATTATTTTTCGGTAAAATTTATTGTGATGATGACACATATTAAAATCACTTCTCAAATAATGTATAATGGATATCTTCTATACATTATTTGTGAATCGATTTTGACACATGTTATCTCTACAATTATTTTCACTAAAAAAAATGTGACATGGCATAGTAGAATAGATGACATGGCTTATGGTTATATGTGACATGTACACATTTAATGTTAATTTTGATTTTTGGTAAACTTTTTAAAAATATTGTAATAACTAATACATCATCATTAAATAAATTTCCATCATTAAATATTATAATAACATAAAATATTTTACAAATTTGAAATATTATTTATTTAAATCTTTATAATCATAACTTTTTATTACTTAACAAGATTTTTAAAATTTTATACAATGTTTTTAAAAAGGTTTATCTTTAATTATACTATCATTTGTTTTCTTTTCATATCTACAAATTTTAGAATTTTGATTTTTAGTTTTATATTTTGATAATAATAAACAATTTATATCATTTTCATTTTATACAAGTTCATTTAATATATCCTAACCCAAAGAAATAAATAAAAAATCTCTCCAAAATTATAATTTTAAATATATATACATATGTATTCTTAAATATAGTTTTCAATAAATCAAATTATTTATTTTATGTTTAACAAAATCAATATTTATATAATTAACTCAATCAATATTTATATAATTAGCACAATCAATATTTATATGAAAGTATTGGTATAATAATAATATCTAAAAGAAAATTTAATTTTGATTAGAATTGCAATTTAGAAGATTTATCGTTGCACATGATGCATGAAAACATGTAGTATGTATATAACTTTTATGCAGAAATTACAAGCCAAGATCAGGGGTGGGCGTTCGGGTATTCCTTCGGGTTTGGTTCGGATCCATTCGGGTTTTGGGTTTTTTTGGCTAAAGATTTCAGCCCCATTCTGGTATTTATAAATTTATGTTCGGGTTTGGTTTGGATCTTGGTGGAATCGGATAACCCATTTAAAATTTTAATTTTTTTTAAATTCATCTATACTTTTGAATTTACCAAAATATAAAATAAAATAATATATAATATATAAATTTTAGTAATGTATGCCAATGTATATAAATTTAACATAAATATTGGCTAGGCTTGAATATTTGGATGGAGTTTCAATAGATATTTTAATTATTTTTGGTGTTTTGGGTATTGTTTAACTATTTTAGATATTTACTTTTGACTATTTGTATACATTATCAAATATTTTAGATATAATTTGGATGATAAGTCTAATAATAACTAGTATATTCAAGCATATAAATCTGATTTGGATATATTCAGGTATCCGAAATATTGCGGTTCGGATCGAGTTCAGTTTTCGTTCTCTAGATACCAAAATTTTAAACCCGTTCGGATATTTATTCAGTTTCGGTTCGGGTCGTACTGATAGAACCCTAGGCACGGTTCCGTCCACTTGAGGAAGGTATGGATAATCCTTGTCTCTTAAAAGTTCGTGGAGCACGCACCCTGGGTATGTTAAACCCAATGCACAATACTTCACTTAGGACGATCTTCAAAGAGATAGGCGATGGAACTTCGGATTGGAGAGATCGTGTGGCTTGAACCTTGAGTATATTAGACCCAACACCCAGAGTCTAACTTAGGGCACCTCTCTGATCTTCAGCTGTTTGAATGGCACCACAAGATATGATGAAGAATATCTTGATAAACCGGTTTGTTCTTGGAATCCACCAAAGATCAAAATGTTCACAAGGAACTAACGAGAATCACTATCTAAACACAAAGGTTTTAATATCAAACAAGTCTGATTTATTTCTTGGCAACTTAGGCCTTTTTATAAGAGTTTTACATATTTAGAAAACCGAAAATGAAGTTGGAAAGACTAAGAAAACAATGCTGAAAACAAGATGTAGAAAACATAAACTTGACTTTTGACTGAAGACTTAGACTGACTCTTGACCTCCCACACGTATTTGACTCAAGCTGGCACTCCCTGGATTTTCTTGGACGAAAATATGTCAAAGAAGAGCCTGTTTATTTCTTCACCAAAGTTGTAAACCTTAGTAACTCCCTTTCGGCCCAAAAATAGCCAAAAATAGCCCATTCGTTCAGCAAGGTTTCTTTGGCTTTCCTAAGAGGTCTGGATCAAGAACATGACTTAGAACTGATAATAGATGGGATTGGATCAGTAGAAACCAAAGAAAATCTGAGTGATCCATCGGATTGCCTATTGTGAATGATTCTATGTGGATGCCCCTTTGTGAATGGCTCTTTGTGGATGAATCTTTGTGGATGCGCCTTTGTGAATGGCTCTTTGTGGATGGTTCTTTGTGGATGGATGGATGAACTGGTCAAGATCACATCACATACTAATTTTACGGATTGGATTCGGTTTTTTGGATTCGGAATTTTTGCCCAACCCTAGCCTAGATCATGAGGTCTAAAGAATCAAATCCAATCAATGCATGAAGAAACTTCTTCCTGGTTCGTGCTTTTGTTATCATTTCACCAAAGAATCGAAGTTGATTGTCTTTTAAGGACCATCTGTAGATCTGGTTATGGGATTCATAAAGAAGTGATGGTAACTTCTTCTTTTTTTCTTCAGGTTCTTATTTGTCTAGGATCTAGTGATCGAGTAGTAAGAGGAAGGGTTTGGGATGCTAACATGTTTTATGTTCGATCCACCTGCTACGCGAAACTAAGTCACATTGTTCTAGACATCCACATTGATATGGGCTCCTGTTTTCGGTACATTTGAATACCCGGAGAAAGGATCTATCCATGGATTGCATCTCCCTTTGGGGATTAGTCTAAGCCCTTCCATAGGTCTGGATATCCCCTGGTTAATCAAAAGAAAAAAAAAACTTCTTATTTGTTTTGGGGTAAACTATCTATTTCCACACTATAACTATCGTATAGCAACAGATCCACATAAACTTTGAACCACGACCGAATTACACACATTTAAAATATATTAACCTATTTCTCTCCAAAATGAAATGTCAAAACTCGTTTCCACACAGACGAAGATTGAGCTTTTTTTTGATAGTTTATACTGTTAACCGATATTAACTAAACCCAATGGTTTTGGTTGATATTGGCACAACCTGACCTAGACGAAGCCACTATGACCCGACTCGAACCTCTATTGATCTTTCCCAAATCGATTTACCCCTTTTAGAACCCGAACATCTAAAAAAAGTTAGAGAGCAAAACAAAGAGAGAAATCCATAAAGGTTGTTGGTGTGCTGAAGAGATGTTGGTGTGGGGAATTATTTGATATCCTTATGTGCGCCTTTAGACCTAGCTACCTTAGCATCTTACATCTTTTGGCTGATTAATAAACCAATGTGCGTCTCTACTAGCAAAAATCACTCTCTAGTTGTTTTCCTTCAACGAAGGAAATGAAGACGCATTTCCCGGAGCAGAGCCAGCCTTTAAAAGACGATGTGAAAGATGAATTGTTGTCAGACTGTCTGAGGATGCTTTACGGGTTGATAGAGGAAGCTGCGAAAGCTAACAAGATCGCTGAGGACATAAGAACTGCTTATGTGAAACATAGTCTTCAAGCTAATCCAGCTTTTATGCAGAAACTACAAGCTAAGATCATGAGGTCTAATGAATCAAATCCCATCAACGCATGAAGAAAGTTCTTCCTGGTTCGTGCTTTTTGTAATGCTTTGGTGATGAATACAATCTCGGTTAAGCTTAAACCAAGATAGGAGAAGTCAATTAAGCTAATTATTTGGAGAAGGCGGTTTAGCCGGTTCAAGTAGAAGATAAACTTCAAGTAGAGGATAAGCTTAAGGTTTATGATCTACTCTATTAAAATAGAGTCGTTTCTTTTATCTACTGATATAAGTTATCATTTAAATTTGGCCTCTTTCTTTAGTGTTACAAATAATACAAGTCATATAGTTGATTGAACCGCATTACTTAAATTAAACCGGCAGTTATTTATGGAATAGAGTTTTGGGCTTACTTTTGTTTTTATGACAAATTATATAGTTTGGGTCTTGGGCTTAGTATTAAAGAAAAACTCAAAAAACATTGAATAAATGTTCTACATTAATGGATCAAAAAATCAACTACTATTTTAAGGCCCAAAAGTATTTACTATTTTAACAAAACAAAATTATATATTATTAATTACTTATTTAAATCATGTACTTTAAAACATGTTAATATTTTTTTTTATTTTAAATAACAATCACTCTATCTTGATAAATTTCAATGGTAACTTTTATAATAGTTTATTTTTTTATTTTATAGTTTATTTTTTATTTTTCTTAAATAATTTACTGATTTTAAAAAAATAAATGTAAAGCAAAACTAAAAACCAAATCTAAAAATTAAAATCTAAAACCAAAAGCTGAAAATGCATGTTATATTTTTGCTTTTGTTTTGTTTATTTACACAAAATAAACTATTGCATTTTAAAAAAATAAAAATTCTCATCTTTTCAGTTTTAAATTAGATGTTCGATTCTTTGGGATTTGTTTGTTGGTAATTATGAGTTCAAACTAACTCAGCGGATCTAAAAGCTAAAAACCCAAACCAAAAGCTGAAAATAAAAACTAGAAACTTAAAAATTAAAAACCAAAAACCAAACTCTAAAACCAAATCTAAAAATAAAAACTGAAACTAAAAACTAATGCAAAGCAATCATCACCACAAATTTTGGATTACTGATTTTATACCAAACATACTTTAAATAAAGACAAAACCTAATTATATAAATTTTTAATCAAAAAAATTTCCGCGCTTTTAAGCGCGGATCAAAATCTAGTTAGTTTTAAGTCGGCTTAATGTTGTGATTAGTCCCTGAGCTATAAAGGGCATATGTGGTTAACATCCCCTCTCTCTAGTAATCGTAATTCAGGTGGGAGCTAGAGAGGGATTATTCGTTTCCGATTCATACACAGAAAGATAAAAATCATAGTGAAAACTGGTGATTTCATCAGTCGAGACGTAGGGTTATTACTCAATACTTGAGGGCCTGAACTCGTATAATTCTCTTGTGTCTTTGTGTCTTTTGGTTACTTTTTTTTTAAGCAAGTTTACAGTCGAGAGTTGAAGGATATACAATCCTGTTTCTGAGTTAATTGATCCTTACACTTTTGTTCTCCTTTTTCACTCCGGATTTCGGATCCATAAAGTAGTATTGATGGTAACTCCATATTTTGTTTTGGTTTTGCTTCTCCTTTTGTCATGAAACTTGGTCGTGTTGTTGGGGGCTATTAGGACAATGAGACAATGAACGTTTCTTTTATGGATTATGTTATGAATCTCCCCTGAAATTTGGGTTTCAGTATGGGATATGGATCGGTTTACCCGGTTTAGAAAGAAAGTGACTAAAGAAAAAACAGAAGCTAGTTATTCTATATGCATCATAGTTAAATTTCAACCTCCAAATAGATGTGCAATTGTTTTAGTAAATACGATTTGATACAACCAACTCTTATATTTGTGAAAAGAATGAAAGATAAGACGAAAAAACTCTTAAATCTCCACAACCACCACCGCAGCCGGCACCTCCACAACCCCTGGCAGCAGGGGTGTTGCCGGAAGTGGCTATGTTGTCGGATGCTCTGTCTGCACATGAGAGTAACTTAGCCGAGAGGACACAACAGCTGAATAGAGCCAAGAGCACAACATGAAAAAGGTAACTAACATGAAACTGTGTTGTTGTCTTGTCGCCATGCTAATTACATCTTCTAAATGTCTCGCCATTTGTCTCTCATAAGATGTTTCCGTGTGGATGAGGTTGAGTTGTTTAACGTGAATAGGTATTCATCCTACTTATTGTTGATATATTCGTACGTAACATCATTGACTTTTGAATGGTCACTTCTAAAAACTAGCTCAAGAGTGAAAGATTATTCGGGTGAGTACAAAGTTTCTTTGAATATGTCTAATTTGAGTAGTAAGAAAGACTGCAATAAAAAAGAAATTTTAGAAGATATCATACATCTTAATATAGTCCAAAAGACGTTTTAATTTTTGATGGGGTTTGATGTAGTTAGTGTTGGCATGAATCTGTGACAAACTTGTCACATAAGCTACGGGCCTACAGTTTACTAAGCTGTTTCAAATTTTTGGTGGGACATTGTTATTGTGAGATAGTATTTTAGTCAGGACTCAAGACTTCAACCCCTTTGATTCAAAATATCAAATAAAATACACCAGTTATTTAAATAAACAAACGTTCAAGAAAACTCAAGACTTCAACCCCTATGATTCATTTCACCACTTCTCTAACGCCATCAACTTGGTATTGGAGAGCACAACGTTGACATTTTTGTTGTTACGAAGTGTTGGAATCACCACGTCTTCAATTTTAAAATTAAGGTAACGTTCATCCAACAATACGACCATCTTGTTAGTTTCTCAGTGTTTTTAAGCACAAGTTCCACTAATGAAGACACCTGCTCAGCTTTCAATTCCTCACAACACTTGTTCCAAGAGGCTCCATCTTTTGATCTCCAGCATTTGCTCACGTTAAAGCCTTGTGATTTCAAGTAGTTGCCAGCAAACTCCTCCTGTATAATAGAAAATACAAAATTGGTTCATGGATGCATTCGAACTCAGATCATGATGATATATATAGCTGGAAAAATAAGAGGTTTCATGGTGAATATACCGGTACTTGGAAGCGATCCTTCCACGTAATGTTAGTTTCTCTAAATCAGGTGAGTTTTGTAACAGTCTTTCTATGCCAGGAATAACATACTGAAATATTTATATCAAGAGTCAATGCTTTGACCTTGAGTATCGGGAAAGGAGCACCAGCATTGAGTATGGGAAAAGGATCACTAACAACCTCAGCAAGAGATAAAAGCTAAAAGAATGAACATATATTGATTAGTACCTAGCTTATCACAAATATATTATTCAAACGTTCTTACAACTATATAAATTCAACTTCTCATGAACACTAATCTATACTAATAAAGTAAACAAATCTGCCCCCACAATCAGCCAAGTCACTTTTTAACATAGGGGGGTTTTGCGACACGTGTCACACTCTCATTGGATGTACCTATTTTTTTTCTTTTCTTATCCGACAAAAAGTTTAGCGGACTGCGCTTGCTAAAACACAAATCCAACTCGGTTTTAGGTTTGGCCCATACAAGAATCTGATTCTTCTTACCCGTCTCTTCTCCTTCCCATCGGTGTGCATCCTCTGTGATATCAGAGCATCCTTCCTCCATGGCTACGAATCTAAAGCTATGAATATGGGTCTTCGATTCAGGGATATTTATCACTTTCTCTCTATCAAGCATTAGGACACGGATTAAAGGCAGAGAAGATCTTGATTATGTGTAAGTCTCAGTTTAGTTTAATTACTTGCATAAGTTTATTACTGCTTAAATGATTTTGATGTCTTGATGCAGTCATGCATAAGCATATGTTCTTATCGAGCCGTTGATTTTAATGAGGAGTGTGGAAGCGTTAATAACACCCTCTCTTCTTGGACCAGTGAGTGTTGTGGGTTTTGTTTCTGATCGTAAGCTTTTGAAACTTGTGCTATGATCTCATGTTAAGAAGCATGTTGATAAAGTTCTAGACTGTGATTTTTAGGTTGGATTTTGCCTGAAATTTGACACGAGTTTCTGATCGTAAGCTTTTCAACCGGAGATCGAACTTAAAGGAAGCGGGGACATCGAGGACAGAAGAGAAGAGTTGCAGTAGGAAACCAAATTCATTCATTAGCTATGAACTCTTCCGGCTTGATTTCTACGGTTCCTCCAACAACGATTCCTTCTCTTTCTCAGACAAGTTCAAATCGAGTTATCTTGAAGATTCCAGCAAAGAGATGGGGTGGTGGTTTTGTCACTATGTCTTTAAATTCAAACTCAGAGAAGAGTTCGAGTTCTGAGGGTGGAAGCCTCATGTCTAGGGCATCGATCAGCGTGTTGGAAGATCAATCCATCGACAGTTTCAAGATGCAACTTGGCATCTCCGTTTCTCCTCTGCGTTTAATCAAGCCATTAGCGAAGGTGATGAGTAGAAGTGATTAGTTAAAAGACGATGACTTTTGCTTTCTTCTTCTACCACTTTCTCTTCTTTTCGCTGTTTTAAAGTTTGATGTTTTGATGTGTTGCAGATTTCAGTTGCTTTTACAAGTTTTTGGCTTACAGCAGTTCCACACTTCTGGTAACTCTCTATGTGTCCATCTTTTATTACAACTTGGAAGCTTCTTTTGTACAACACTTTATTGCTTCATCACTCATTTTATATAAGAACTGTTTCAACTAGCCTTAGCTAAAGCTACAGTGCGTGATCATGTAAGTGGATTTAGAGTAGTTTGTAATATGCAGCATCAACACTTCCTGCTAACTAAATCTTAACACTGAAAGCAAACACACAAGAGTGCAGTAACAGATAATACATGCCTTTGATTACGTCTTCTTTATGTGACTCCTACTTTATGTTCAGCTATATGATTTGTTTCTTCTTTTTCCAGCTCAATATTTGAATTTTTGTGCTGCTTTATAGCTGAATAGTTCAACGTTGGGTTTTGCTTTATCAGTATGCTATTAAGTTTTCTTCTGCTTTTTTTACTTTGAAGAATATACAAACTTCACAAAAACTGTAACTTATTGTGCTCACTATGATCTCTGCAGGTTGCAACTAATTCAGGGTCTTTCCTATCTACATAGAGACTACTCCAGGGAATCAACCAGAGGCAGACAAGTTAAAACCGGAGTTTGGTTGATTATTGGCTCATGTGTTGATACAGAGGAAAGAGGAACAAAGAAAACAATTATTTACCTGAAAAATGGACAGATTCAAGTTTTCGACTGTGCTAGCCTCTAAAACGAAACCAACTTATCTATGATAATTGATCTTTAACCTGCACACACAACATATATATATCCTCACAGGTTCCACAAATACCGTTTGTGAGAACTATAATGCAGCTTCGACTTAGTCCTTTGAGGTTTTTGTCGACGAAGAATAATGTATAGAATTAGTTGACAAATTTTAAATGTTTATGCATAGAGGAAAATGTTTTATTTCTGATTTTTAATTACGAAAATGCAGAAAAGCAAGAAGAATGAAAGATCATCATTTTCTGCCCCTAATGATGGCCATGACCCATGAGATTAAGAAATAATAATAAAACTAGAATTTTTCATTATTTTAAATTTTTATATATATGTTTAATATTAAATATAATTCAACTTAGTTTTTGCAAACTATATTAAATATATCAAATTGCATAATTATCTACTTGTTCCCTAGGCCTTTCATAAATTAGATATAAACATTATTTTAAAATTTTTCAATATATTATATTTTTTAAGTAGTTTCCTAACTATAACAGTTACAACTTCTCACATTATATTACTAAACATACGTTGGCTCTAAATAAACCAATGATAAAAACTATTTTGTTTGAAAATTAATATTTAAAAACAATAACAATTTAAAAGGCCTCTAGAGATATTGTCGTAAAAAATTAAGATTAATCTTATCTTATTAAGGTTAATTAAGCAATAAATCATAATGAAATCAATATTTTAAAACAATAACAATTTAAAAGGCCCCTAGAGATACTGTCGTAAACGTGATAGGTGATATATTCAAGTTTTTTTCATGCATTTCAATGTATTTTTACC
>CAKOAT010136821.1:15051-74474 GCA_932364175.1 Eruca vesicaria subsp. sativa
GTAATTCATTGATTTGTCTAATTTGGTTAAAAATAGTATTTTAGGTTATTTAGTGTTTAGATATTATATATAATTAATATTTTTAGGTATATAATTTATATAAAAAATATTTAAATACCTATTTGGTTTCTCAGTTTGATTTCTATTTTTAGATTCTAGAGATATATGGTATGATCGATTATTTATGAAATTTGGTTTATTTAATTTCGTTTATTTTTTTTTTAATTTAAAAAATTAAGTACCCATTTGTGCATAATCAAAAAATAGAATCCACGCTTCTCAATGGGTTAATAACAATCTTTTGATTTTAAGATCTTTTTACCATATTCATTTTTTTAATTTTACAAGACTGAAATAAAATAATAGAACAACAACCCTCTCATTTTATAAATACAAGGTATCTCGAACCCCCTTTACCATCAACTCAATCAAATTTAAAAACACCATCAAAACCAATCAAAATATCTATTCCGAAATATTTGGCTTTACGGTTAACAAAAAAAAACCCGCGCTTCTTAAGCGCGGGTCAAAATCTAGTCTTATATATTAAAAGAGAAGTTATGACTTCACTTTATGTGTGATATTTTAAAATAGACCATCTAATAGAATTTATGACATTACATTATTAAATCATTAATAAAATTTATTAGATTCACTAATAACATTTATTGGGCTTACTAGAAATTTTTATTGGGCTAATAAAAATTAGATGATCCATTGGATTTATAGAAATTATAATAAAATACATGTTTAAATTAAAATTATATAATTTAATATTGTAATAGTATAAATTAATTATTTATATATTTTTGATGTTAACTTTAAAAATTATATAGTTTATTTTTAAAAATAACAATATCATCATTTTTAACAACAATTAATCTATACTATATAATAATTAATCATCATTTTCGATATACACACCTTATATAATATATAACAATTTAGAAAAAATAAATATTTGTATAAAAATAAATGAAAACAAATACCCGCGCGGTTGCGCGGGTTGAGATCTAGTTAATATTAAATAAGTGTAAAATTGTATTCTGTCATCTTTTTCTTCCTGGCCTATTTCTTTTTTTTTTCCTGTGTAGCAGCCATAGTTATTATAAGAATTTTCTTTAGAAAACATTAAATCATATGTTAAAGGTGAACCAAAAACAATAAATTTAAGATTTTTTCTTATTTTCTGTATCTTTTCTGATTTGACAAAATTTCGACGGCACATCCCACTGAACCGGCGAGTTAATGGGCGCTTCAGAAATTGCAGAGGTTGTTGTTCACAAATTGGGTTTCATAATTTGTACACTCTTTTTTCTTTTTTGTTTTTTGTTTTTTGTTTTTTGTTTTTTGTTTTTGAAGCACGATCCTTTGAAAAATGTGAAAAGTAAAGCATAAATCCAACTGCTTTGTGCAACTGAATAGCCTAAAGAAACGTAAGTATAAAATAAAACGTAACTGCTTAGCATAGCCTAGAAAAAAGATCATACCTTTTATTAAAGATTAGATACAATCATACAAAATCAGTTTTTTTTTTAAAACAGGTCCAGTGGCAAAAAAATAATAATATTCCAAGTAGTGGTGAAGGTAAAATTAAGAACGATTCTAAATTAATAGTATTGATCTCTGCTTTGTTATTCATAAAAAGAATCATTCTTTTGTATCTAACAACTTTAACCATAAACATCCTCCACATGCAGAGCTATTCAATTGTTGCTCCAACATATTTCAAGAGAAGCTGGTATAATAAAGTTATCTAGAGGCGATCCAGCAATCGGAATCCCAATGTTAGATTCACTAAATTGAAGAGCCAACAAAGCAAGATCTGATGGTTGCTGGCAAAACATCAGAACATCAAACCATGGAGTCAAAGCAATGTTTTGAAAACCGGACCGGTCACTGACTCGGTATAATTACTGGGTGACTGGTCAGACCGGTCGAACCGATCCAACCGGGTTTTGCGAATTTTTTTAACCTATATCTGATAAATGAAAAGTATAATTAACAGCTATTAAATAAAAAAGTTGTGATCATTGTTGTTTTTATGCTTGACCACTGTTGTTTATAATAGTCTATATATAACTTAATAGTAAAATGAATGATCATCAATGAATAATAATTGATTGTGTATGTGTATAACGAGAAAAAGAAAACAAATGTATTTAAAAACTAAAAAGGGAAAGAAAGGATTTTGGTTTTTAATCCAAACGCTAAGAATCATGAATCATATCAGAAGTTACCATTTCCATTTCAAAATTAATGAAGCATTTTTGTTGAACCGGTTTTTTTAATTGACCCGAGTCACCGGTTTAGCCGATTTTAGGCCGGTTTTGGCGGTTTAATTAACATCCGAGTTTTAACTTAACCCGGACTCGGTTTACTTAATGATTCACGGTCCAACCGGTCCGACCGGCCGGTCCGGTCCGGTTTTCAAAACCTTGAGTCAAAGTCACAAGGTTTGACATTTACATCACAACTTACAAGTCCACGAGGGCTACAATAGCATGTCATAGAAATGATAGGACACGTTGTGAAGCATGTTATTATTCTAAGCAAATGAAGAAATTTATTTTCATTATGTGAACCAAAAAAAATTATTGCTGCATGCCCTATCTAAGATTAAACTATTATAATTATAATAAAGCATATTCCTATTAGGTCATCCTCTTCTTTAACTATTGTTTTGTTTCTGAATAATTATTAACTATAGGTTATAACTGCCACCAAGAAAAAACCCAACTATGAACTACTGAAACCATAATTCAGAAACAAACTACTAATGCTACACACTTAATACAATTATAGTTCAACCCGATCAATAAAAACCAAGTAGAGCTAATGACTACCATTAGTCAACGAAATTCAGACGTGACTACACAGTCGGCCGGTCCATCATCTACTCCACCGTCTACGCTTCATAAATAACGTGTATTTTTAAAAAAGTAAAGCAACAATTACAAAAACATTAAAAAAAAACATTTAACACCCTAACTATAATTGCTAAAGAATTGATTTAATCACGAAAAATAACAAAATTTACACAAATAGCAACAATTAGTACCACATTCATTGAGTTCAAAGAAATGTAAAACCAGCAAAATTTGAAATACTTCAGCTTAGGAAAAATACCAGCAAATAAAATAAAATAAAAACCGAAAAGAAATTACCCAAAAATGTTAAACAACCCATCTCCTAATTTCTTCTTTCAACAATATCTAATCCTCACCCAAAAACACTATAAATCCAATACCAAAATTCTACATTATTATATAGATATTACATCTCCGATTGTTAAAGCCAATAGCTGTGATATTTTTTTATAAAATTTAAAAAATTCCATATCTATAAAAAATTATATTAAATGTAACGTTCAGTCATAAATCTATACAATAAAACAAAAATGTTAAATGCCCAATTGCGCAGACCACTAACTCAATGTGAAAAAAACGTAAAACAAAAAGGAACTCTACCAAACGGATCACACATCCTTCTCCTCAGTAATATATAAACAAATACAGCTAACAAAAAACTCCCATCCATTATTAAATCCCTATAACCAAAAAAAAAAAATTGCCAACAAAATCACATCATACGCTCACACTTAACTCCCTGCCGGGAGACCTTCGTCTTTGTGTCAAAAGTTGGCAAAACCTCACAATAAGATTATTTCAACACAATGATCTCCTGCAAAATCCTTAGCTTACTACAACGTTGCCAAATCTCTCAACCTATCAAGTTTTGTAAAGCAACCGGCACAAGCTAACCGACACACAGCTTTGTTAGAAACCTGCGTCAAGCCAACAACACGGATGCTCACTTTGTTAAAGGATTTCTAGAATTCTTTCAATCCCAAAATCGGACTCTAGGTCTACATCACATTAAAATAACTGCAGACCGTGACCACCTGCAAGGAAGATACGTCTACATGTTCTGCTCCTAGCCACAGGCCAGACTGCGCAAGGCATCACCATCATCAACCGCCTCACCGATGATAAAGGTGTTCCACTGGTGGAAGATTGCATGGCAGATTTCCAGCGGTCTGTTCAACCACCCCTTCTTCACATGAAAGATGTCTATGTTACCTTAATCGAAAAGATGTGGCCGGAGCTAAACTGTCATCCTCAGACAAGCGGAGAGACAACGGTCTGTTCAAAGTGTTTCCACTTCTCTTTGCTAATCCACTTCTACAAGATGATTATGGGTTTCACCGACCTCCTGGAATGAAGAGCAACCATATACCATATCCATTCTAACTGTCTACACAATCAACTTCTATGTTACTTTAAATCTTAAAATTATCGGACTTGAGTATAAGCGAAGTTTACATGTAAATCTTCATCGCCTCACATGAATAGCTTATCGTTTGCATTTTCTTATCTACATTTAAGAATTTTTTTTAAAAAAAAAGTTAAACTATATATGACTAACTATTGCTTCAACTAACACATGTCCTCTACGAGAATTCGTTGTTAACACTACAGCTACGAGAATTTCCTTCTAAAAAGAACAATGGAATTCATTTTAATACAACCCAAAATTTATTTTACTAATAAAAAAAAAAACAATTTAATTTTAATTTTAATTTTTTTTTTTTCAGACATCAATACCCGGCGCGTAGCGCCGGCACCCCCCTAGTCTATTACTATAAAGTAAAGTTTTCTCTACTCTTAGGCTGCCATGTCACTAATTACTCTAATGTAGGGTTGACACATGTCATAGCTTCTGCAACTCTGCCTTTCATCTCTTCTCAAAATAAACTTCTTTTATTCTTGGGCCATTACGTATACCACAGAAAGCGGCCCACTCGCAATAACCCTATTTCCCACAACCCTCAGATGGAAAACTAGGGCTCAAAGTCTCCTTTCTTCACCGCTGCCTTCGAAGCCATCTGTTGTAGAGCTCTCTGCGTTTTCATGGCGTCCCTTCCCTCCTCTATAGATGAGGCTACTTTCAATCGCATTTATTATCTCATAAACTCTTCACCCACGATCTCGAGTTGGATATGTCATCATCTTCTCAGAGTATATATAGGTATGCTCTCTTCCTCGAAGAAACACCTTCATATCTCTCTTACCATATTTACTCTCTTTAGAATGGCTAACTCTAGACTGTTCTTATTAGATGTCCAAAGGTTTCGTCACATTCCTAAATGCTACGTTTCTGCAGTGATATGGCCGTGACGTTGAGTTTTTTCGACTCTCAAGGCTGTTTCTTTTCACAAAAAAACTGAGGCCATGCGTGTTGATCCAAGGGTGGTTGTTGCTACCAACATTGGCCCTAAAATGGTTGGAGGTATTCAATTATCACATATTTTGAATAGATCTATACTTTGAGATTCATCACATTAGTAGCACTCTCCAGTATAATCTAACTGTCGCTATGTAGGCCATTTGTTTCTTAATGCCACCTCAGGAACACATATATATTTCGACAAGGAAACAATAGCAGGGGAAACCTGTTTCTACGGGTAAGCTATTTGGGAATTATAGGTGTATATGCACACTGTTGCTTTAAATAACACCGCATCCGTTTCCAATATAGGTTGGTCGCCAGAGACACTGGTCTTCCACTGGCGGCACCACTGCTGAGAGGGTATACTAAGGTGGAGCTTATATCATCTACAAAGAGATCTTCAAAAACTTCCGAGTAACTCAGGTTTGCACTCCACATTTGTTTCCTATACTAATCTTCTACACTTACATAACTGACCACCATCATTGATCTCAGTGAACAACCAGTTGGCTTCCAGTTGAAAACGTCTCTTTAGTACACACCAATTTGTCGCATTACAGAGCGGAGCCGAGTTCCTTCAGAAACGCACCACACCCTCAATGTTCTTCAGTTTTTCTTTTGTTCTACAGTCTTAGCACTAACGTTATTTATATTCTAGATAAACGCCTCTTTAAATGTCATTGTATCGCAGAGAATTTATAATACCAAAAGGATAAATAGTTGTTAAACAGAATCCAACCAATAACTTTACTTCAGTCTTTATATCTGTAAGGTAATAATACTGTGTAATTCGCAGAGATGGTACTCCTAAGGAAAACAAAACTAACGTAACCAAATAACCCAACATAGAAGAGCAATCTTAATATTTTAGTATACTTGCTTCCAAAGTTATTATTTAGCAGTAAAAATGACTGCAGTATCAGATAAATACTACATTACATCACAATGTCACTACCCGGTACGTTAGCTTGTGGTCCACTGTTGTGAAAAAAAAAAAAATAGAGGCAACCGGACTTATACACCGCAACAGATTACGGTTCAGCCAAATAAAACCAATAAAGGTAATTATGATCAAGAGACAAGACATGTAAATCCCTTTTACAAACACTTCTCATGCTGCCACATCCCGTACGAGAAGAATGCGCTACGTTAGATTATTCTTTCCTGCGAAAATATCACCTACCGTATTTATTTTTTGGGCAAGGTAATCTTTTTTACGATTTTACGAATACAAAGATAATTATGAGTTAAAAGTGAGATATTGCTATCCAATATTTAAATATTTATTTCTTTCCACATAATATTTAATTATCACAAAATTATATATATAAAAAAGTCAATATATTTTATGAGATTATTAAAATATCATCATATTTATTATACTTATGTTTTTTTAATGCCACTGTAAAAAATATTTTTTCTTTATTAATTTCATAAAATATTAACAGTTAGCCATAAACAAAACTATTTTAACAAAACAATTAAACAACCACAAAATGAAAGTTCACGAAATTGTTATCTATATATATTAACCAACTATTTTTTTTTTAACTGACACTCTATATTCACACATAAAAAAATTACACAATATTATATAATATTCAGCTTTTTCGGATTAGATGTCTTTCTAATTTTTCACACTAATTAAGAAAAATTTTAAATATTTTGTTTACTCCTATTTAGTTATTTAAAATTTATTAATTATTTTCTACTATTATGTAAGGATTAAACAAAATTAACTTGAAAGTATACAACCTCACTCACACCATTTTTTTTTTTTTTTTTTGCGGTTGACCTCCAGTTATCATTTTCTCGCACATATCGTTTTATCAAGCAAACAACATTAACACATGTTAGTTCCAAATCAAATCGAACATACTACCAACAAGAACTAAAACAAATTTTCTAACATAACCACACATGCAAAGAATATATACGATATACATCATACATAAATCATATCCCGCCCGTAGGGCGGGCCGACCCTAGTTATCCATATAATTAAAGATGTTGACCGTGCAACTAACTGCTTTTTAGGCATTATAGAATAAAATAATACGAGTTAAAAATATATATATACATACCTGAATAAAGTTTCCCCCAAACGCAAGCTTCTCAACATTATGTAACTTTTCTAGCATCTTTACCCCCATGGTTTGAAGAACATAAGTGTACTCAGTGTAGCTCCAGTCTGAGACACATGAAATTTCTAGATTAGCTTCGGCCAAAGAAGCGACATCAACCAAAGTACATGATAACTCAGAGTCATGCAATCTGAGACAATGGATGTGTGGTGCCACAATCTGCTTTGGCGCCAAAGACCACTCGTTACGTTGTACTTCTAATGTTCTCAGACGTAGGGATTTTCTGAGATCAAGAACATTTAGTTTATCCCAGTAATCGAAGGTTAAGTTCTCAAGAACCGGACACCCCGATAGAATCTTAGCCATGGATCCATTAGAGAGACTACAACAATTTAATGATAACTTCTGCAAGGATGTCCAAGACACAGTGCACTCAAGAGGAACAATCTTATGAGAAAATTCTAAATTAAGGTTGAGTTGCTTGACAGAAGAGCTGTTCCAAAAGAAATTATGAAACACATATGTAATATGAGAATTACATATATCGAGGGACAGACTCTCAACGTTGTGTGACATGGCCCACTTGCTCCACCTGTCGATGTATGGTTTGTTCTCTGTAATGGGTTTTATTCTGAGGTGAAAACTCTTTGTCTTGGAAGCTGTGTAGCGAGTTAGGGTTTTGTTTACCGAAGCTGCAGTCAGTTTACACAAATCTAAGGAGAGAGAAGGTACCTCGCACCATACATGCCTCCATCGTCTAGACAAGATTGACGTACTGATGGCTAATTTGGTCGGAATAAAACATAGTATGTGTTGTTGGAGGATCTCATCTGGTAAGTTGCTAATCGAGCCTACTGCTCCTTCGATTTTCCTGTTGTCACCCATCTTCATATGCGACATATATTCTTTCTTCGGGCACAGCTTTTATATATAGGGTACTCTATGATCTCATCTTATGTTTTTATTTGCTAAATGTTATTTGATCTCATCTTTTCCAATCTTAAAGAACCTCATAATATCTCACAAAAAAAAAGAAGACCTGCACAATGTATGTAACTAAAATATAAAATTTACTGATTATTTTTATATGTATTTGAAATTTTAGAATTTTGGAATTTTTATATAATTATCTATACGTAGGATCAAAAACAGTTGTAATTAAAACTGTAGATCAAAGTTTATAATTTAATGGACCCGATTTCATATATATTTTCACTTTTCAGTGTTCAAGTGATGGAAAATAAACGGAGTGTCAATGGACTTGATTGGTAGAGTATTAGCAAGTTCCCTAATGCTTTCTTAAGAAGCAGTTGGTAAAATATTTGCATTTAAAATATATAAAGTTTCAAAACTAATTTAGTATAAATTATTTCTTTGTCTAATAATATTATAAAATTATATTTTTTTTAAATAATAATTTTATAAAAAATTAAGTTAAATTTTAAATGATTTTTAAAAACAATATTTTAAGTTTTTCAAATACAAATAAAAAATTTAAAATTAATTATTGTCATGATTTAACATAACTATAATGATTTAAAAAATTAAAAAATTAACAAATTAAAAATTAACTCAGTTTTATATCATGATTTAACAATTTCAAAATTAATTATGGTTATGAGAAGTTTACGTTCATGTGTCAATCCTATTTATCTTCAATATTTTCTCTTGTTGTGTTTTTTTTTATTTTGGTTATTACTGGATATAAATATTTATTTTGAAGTTTATTCTCATTTCGTTTATTTATTTTTGACCTGGGATTTAGAAAATACTTAAGATTTAAAATAATTAAAGAAATACATACTTAGGTTAAAATCTACACTTTATGCACAATAAGTATTTTATATTATTATTTATTTTCTATTTTTCTGCATATTATAAAATAATAAATATATATATATATATATATGTATTAAATAACTTAGAAATCAGTTACTATATGTAATAAATTGGTGTATGCATATAAATTTAACTATCAATCTTTTTTATTCGTAATTAGGGTAAATAAATCAAAATAATCAATCTTATATATTGTATATGATATATAATTAAATTTAAATGATATAAACATAGTAATATAGCACACCTTTTATATGTATATTTATTAAATGAGGTTTCTACTCATATGATTTTATGATTATTTGCATATTTGTGTAACAAAACTTTACACCAGCGATTTTTCTTTTTAATGTGAGATGTTTAGTAGTTTCAATAGTTTATAATCATTTAAAAAAAAGAATAACATATTTCAAAATTAAAATATTAACTTTTCAATATATGTTCAATGCAAATATCAAAATATAAGTATGTATTTTCATACGATGTATAGTTTAATTTAAACAATATGAAATATATATAAACTAAAATTATTTCTTCATATGGTCTTATAATCATTATATTTTAATATAGAAAAAAAATTAAAACATTGATCCTAAAAGTTTATGTGAGACTTTTAAAAGTTTTATTAATTTATACTTATTTTGAAAAATTCGAAATACAACATACACAAAAAAAAATAGATTTTTATTATATGATTAATGTAATTGTGTAATTTAATAATAAAGAAATAAACAAAATGAAAAAAGTATACAGATTGTTATCAAATATTTATTGTTTAAATTCATTAATTTTCATATATATCTTTTAATCACATTAGGTAATTCTGTAGGTTTTATTTAAGGAAAACATGCGAAACAATAAATGTTTGATATATGCGATCAACTATATCCTACTGAATATTATATTGCTAGAGAGTATAATTTTTAGACTATACATAATATTACATGCTCTAAAATCCTTCTAAATTGAAATAGAAGACAAATAGTTATGTTACATAGGATGTGAGTTATTTTTAATTATTACAAACTTAAAGTTACAACTTTTTAAATGATTCTCTTTTAATATATAGGGGATGTGATTTTATTAAATATAAAACTCTATCTTTTAAATTAAGCTACATAATGACATTTGGAAGTAAAATATCTAATGATTTTAATTGTGTCACTAGATTTTGACCTGCGCAAACGCGCGGATGTTTGTTTTCGTTTATAGTTTGTTATATAAACATTTTGTTTTCACTTGTAAATTGGTATATATTATAGTAATCACATATTTACGATATGTATAGTAAATGTTTTTCAAACATAATAATATTATATAATGCGTGTTTTAATCAAATAGATTGTTTCACTTTTTTTATATTAAACATGTTTTTCAAACATATGTTTGTTTCTTCTTTTATATTTTATTGTTTGTTAGATTGGTATTTCATTTTTTAGATAAATAATATAAATAGAGCTTGATTATATATTAGTATACTTTAATTTTCAAAGATAATATAAACTTCGAAGAAATTTTTACTAAAAACTAAACTTATAGCTTCATAAATTAATATTATAAAGAATTTTTTAAACAAATTCTTTTTTTTTTAAACAATATAATTTTAAAAACTTACATCGAAATAAATTTATCTAGTATATTTAGCGTGTAAATTTTTTTAGAATATAGAAATATTCCATATTACGAATCTGTGATTTTTGTTAATATATTGTGGATGCATTTAACGATTAAAATTGACATATTTCTTTATAAATAATAGAAGATTCATAAACTTATATATGTTGACATATTTTTCGTGACTAAGTTGGAAGGTGTGGGATAATTTACCAAAACCAAATTGTTAAGCGTATATTTGTTATTATAGATATGATTTTTCATAAGATATAATAATGATAAGATTATTAGAGAGTTAATGTAACTTAACTTTCTAATAATAGTCTATTTTTTAAAAAATCACACATGAAGTCAAGTCATGACTTCTGTTTTAATATGTAAGATATAAAAAGAAGTTCATCTTATCAGGGTATCAAATCTAATATATTAAAATAGAAATCATAACTTTGTTTATGTATGATATTTTTAAAAATAGACCATCATTAGAAATAAGTTATCATTCATTTATTCATAAAAATATGATGTAATAAGTTATCATTCATTTATTCATAAAAATATGATGTAATAATATTTTATTCCTAAAATAAAAATAGACTCCTATAAAACCATATTGGTTAACAAACATATATTTGATTCCTTAATAAATTATACATAATGGTAATGTAAACCATCGTATAATTCAAAATACTAAACCGATTTAAATAATCCAACCAATGTATATATAATGGTTGTATAAACATCTGATCTATTAAAATAAAAATCATGACTTCTTTCATGTGTAATTTTTTTTTTTTAATTTGGACTATCTTTTGAATTAATTTAATCATAATATCTTTTGATATCTTTTCTATTTTAAATATAAATATATATTTTTTAAAAAAATCTAACAAATCTGTTTAAAAGATTTAACAAGATCTTAATATTCAAAAATTCTGAGTAAGGTGCAATGAACCCGACGGATGAGGTTATCGTGGCTAAACATCTCCTTGAATCGACTCTCATGCGTAAGCTAAACGATTTTTTGGTTAGATCCGGTTTTGGAAAATGGTTGTTAGTAGTCTGAACCGGAAATTACTAGCAGAGAGAATTTGAGATCCGGTTTAAGGAGAGGTTGAGAAATCTTGTGAATGTTTGTGATCACTGTAATGGATCTTAGTTGTGTGTTGTAGTTAGAATAGATAGGCTGATGATGATGTTTAGCTCTTTGATTTTTTTTTCCAATTTAATCGCTGGTCTTCCTGCTCTGATTCAATCAAATTTGAGGTGGAGAAATCCAGTCTCAGTTTTGAGATTTGGTAAACCTTGGTTGCTACTTGCTAGTGTGATTGCTTAGTTCTTCACCTCCTCTGTATCAACTTATGACAGTCAAATTGGCTATTTAAGTATCCAGAAAGCTTTTTGTTATTTGAAATTGGCTTCTCCGGAGACTTAGTTCGAGCCTTGAAACTATGTTTTATGCTTTGTAGATAAAACCTTAGTTGTTGCTTGCTAGTGTGATTGCTTAGCTCTTCTCTCTCTATCCATTTACTGCAGTCAAATTGGCTATGCAAGTATCCTGTAGCTTTTTGTTATGCTTTCAAAAGTTCCTGAAGTCACTGAAGTTCCAAACTTTAGTGAAGAAGCTGAGAGTTATTTGGAAGGGATTATTAGTGGATGTATTGTCGATGTAATTTGCTTGGATCATAAAGTTTCAAATAAGAAATTTGATGATGTGAAGATTTGAGTTTTTGTTTTGATTTTTGAAATAAGAACCCTTAA
Source organism: Eruca vesicaria subsp. sativa (assembly GCA_932364175.1). Lineage (NCBI taxonomy): Eukaryota > Viridiplantae > Streptophyta > Magnoliopsida > Brassicales > Brassicaceae > Eruca > Eruca vesicaria. Next base: position 27,579 of record CAKOAT010136821.1, read on the forward strand.
GGACTCTTAAGTGGAGAACACCATTGGACATACAATTTAGATTAAAATCCTTAACTATTCAAAATAAAAAATAAAAAAAATAATAATATTTTTTTAGTGGTTAAGGACTTCAATGGGAGTAACACCATTGGAGTTGCTCTAAGCTATCTAACGCTCATGACTTTATCTATTGACAACAACATGTGTTTTTAATTGCACCCTATAGAATGTGCAGCCCTAATTTCCAAATACATACTAAACTAAAAGACTTATTCCTTGTTAAAGGGTTAAGATACAGTTGGTGGATGTACGAGTTCCATTATCAAGCGGCTAAAGTAGAGAGTAGCCATAGCCAGAGCAATTTTAAGAACGCAATAGTGCTGATGTGGATGAAGCAACAAGTGACGTAGATGCCGAGTCATAGCCATAGGTAGAGCAATTTTTAGAAACCTCCTATGGTGTTGCTGATGGATGTTTCAGGACAAGCTTTCTTAGGCTAAACCCGATTGAAGATCTTCAAGAATGACATTGGATTTTGCACAATCTAAAGAAGTTTGGTCTATTTGGCTGGCCAAAATATCTTTTTTTTTCTCTACCTCTATCACTCTAATCATCTTCAGATGTGGCTTGACTTTTGTAATGGTGTTTACTGGATGAATCAAACTGTTAATATTCCTAGAAGTTCTTTGTTCATATAAATACCTAAACACCCGTGTGGTTTCAAATGTTTAAGTAAATAGTTCTGCAATACCATCAAATGATATACTTTGAAAAACAAAATACTCACTTCAATGGTTGGAGCTGGTGCTGGCGGTGGTACTAATTTTGGTTCCTCACTCCTAACCCTTCATGGTCGTGCTGCAACTGCAGGTTGAAAATTAAATCATGGGCCAAGGATAATCTAGCATTCTAGATATCTTTAGCTGTCCTTTTCAAGATTCACCATTTCAGTTTTTACCGAGAAACTCAGTATCATCTTCGTTACGAGCTTTGGGTGGTTATGGTAATCCAATTCAAAGAAGTGTTGAAGAAAAAATAGAATAAATGGCACAAAACAAAAGGCATTTCAACTGCTCTCTACACACAAAGCTTCTCCAAGAACAACATAAAAATAACGTAGTAATAACCCATCCTCAAAACTCAAAATATACAGTTCTGAGCAAATCAACTGCACATTTTTAAGAACGACTTCACATACATTGGATTCTCCTTCAAAGATAGTTTGATACAAAAGACATACATATCCCCGCGCTTGCACGGGATCTTGCCCGCGCCCGGTTCTAGCTTTGTGCTGGAGGTGCATTGGCACATGACCCAATCTATTTTCTGATTTTTTTTAACCTAAATAAGGGTCTATTTTTAAAAAAAAAAAATTGTATTAAAAAGTGGGTCATAAATTCTTTTCAGCTCATGGCCCAGTTTATATTTGAGACGGTCTGCCCATAGTAATTATAAATATTTCAAAAAATTTACTAGGACCTACAACTCTGCGTATGCAATTGGCAAATACTATTGAACGTTCCACTAGTTGTGCTTTTTCTGTTTTGCACTTTATTTTTTCCTTTTTTCAGGAGTCAAGATTTGTAAAAAATCAGCATCTAATCACCACCGTCAAATAAATCAAACGGTCAGAAAACCCTCATCGAACATTCTGGAAACACGAAGCCTCATGCTTATATAAACTCAAACCCTAACAATCTCTCTCTCCACACCACAAACTCAAACACACTTTCTTCACCTCAAAGTTTATTATTCTTGGATCTGAGATAATGGCGGGTAAAGGAGAAGGTCCAGCCATCGGAATCGATCTTGGTACAACCTACTCTTGCGTGGGAGTGTGGCAACACGACCGTGTTGAGATCATTGCTAATGATCAGGGAAACAGAACGACGCCGTCTTACGTCGCTTTCACCGACTCCGAGAGGTTGATTGGTGATGCCGCTAAGAACCAGGTCGCCATGAACCCCATTAACACTGTCTTCGGTATGTTATCTTGAATCTCTCCTCTAGTTTGAATTCGAGAGCTGTGATATTGGGATTTAATAGGATAATAATAATTTACTCTAATTAGTTTTTGAATTCGATATCTTAGTTGTTGAGATCCTTAGGGTTGTTTATACGTACATCTTAGTTGAATATTGAAGTTGTGATTAGGGCTTTGATTAATTAGGGTTGAATAGATAAAGTTTAGAATTTAAGGTTCGCTTGAAGGTTTAATAGGAAGATGTTTCTCTCTTCGATTTAATTTACTGAATTGTGGTTTTATGTCGTTAATCTTTACAGATGCAAAGAGATTGATTGGTCGGAGATTCAGTGACGCATCTGTCCAAAGCGACATGAAGCTATGGCCCTTCAAGATCATCCCTGGTCCTGCCGACAAACCCATGATTGTTGTGAGCTACAAAGGAGAAGAGAAACAGTTTGCTGCTGAGGAGATCTCTTCGATGGTTCTCATCAAGATGCGTGAGATAGCTGAAGCTTACCTTGGTGTCACAATCAAGAACGCTGTGGTCACTGTCCCTGCTTACTTCAATGACTCTCAGCGTCAAGCCACAAAGGACGCTGGTGTGATTGCTGGTTTGAATGTGATGCGTATCATCAATGAGCCCACTGCAGCAGCTATCGCTTATGGTCTTGACAAGAAGGCCACCAGTGTTGGAGAGAAGAACGTGTTGATCTTTGATCTCGGTGGTGGTACTTTTGATGTTTCTCTTCTCACCATTGAAGAGGGTATCTTTGAGGTCAAGGCTACTGCTGGAGACACTCATCTTGGTGGTGAGGACTTTGACAACAGAATGGTCAACCACTTTGTTCAGGAGTTTAAGAGGAAGAGCAAGAAAGACATCAGCGGCAACCCAAGAGCTCTTAGGCGGTTGAGGACAGCTTGTGAGAGAGCAAAGAGGACTCTCTCCTCCACCGCTCAAACCACCATAGAGATTGACTCTCTCTTTGAGGGTATTGACTTCTACTCTGCACTCACCCGTGCCAGGTTTGAGGAGCTTAACATGGATCTTTTCAGAAAATGTATGGAGCCTGTTGAGAAGTGTCTACGTGATGCTAAGATGGACAAGAGCACTGTCCATGATGTTGTCCTTGTTGGTGGTTCTACACGTATCCCTAAAGTTCAACAGCTTCTCCAAGATTTCTTCAACGGTAAAGAGCTTTGCAAGTCTATTAACCCGGACGAGGCTGTGGCTTATGGTGCAGCTGTTCAGGGGGCTATTCTGAGCGGTGAAGGGAACGAGAAGGTGCAGGACCTTCTACTCTTGGATGTTACTCCTCTTTCTCTCGGTCTTGAAACAGCTGGTGGAGTCATGACCACCTTGATCCAGAGGAACACGACAATTCCAACTAAAAAGGAGCAGGTCTTCTCCACATACTCAGACAACCAGCCTGGTGTGTTGATCCAAGTCTACGAAGGTGAGAGAGCTAGGACCAAGGACAACAATCTCCTTGGAAAGTTCGAGCTTTCTGGCATCCCTCCTGCTCCACGTGGTGTCCCTCAGATTACTGTCTGTTTTGACATTGACGCAAACGGTATTCTCAATGTCTCTGCCGAGGACAAGACCACCGGCCAGAAGAACAAGATCACCATCACCAATGACAAGGGTCGCTTGTCTAAGGACGAGATTGAGAAGATGGTTCAAGAGGCTGAGAAGTACAAATCTGAGGATGAGGAGCACAAGAAGAAGGTCGAGGCCAAGAATGCTCTTGAGAACTATGCTTACAACATGAGAAACACCATTCGCGATGACAAGATCGGTGAGAAGCTTCCTGCTGCAGATAAGAAGAAGATCGAGGATTCGGTTGAGGAAGCCATCCAATGGCTTGATGGTAACCAGACTGCTGAAGCAGATGAGTTCGAAGACAAGATGAAAGAGTTGGAGAGCGTTTGCAACCCCATCATTGCGAAGATGTACCAAGGAGCTGGTGGTGAGGTTGGTGGCCCCGCTGGAATGGATGATGATGAAGCTCCTCCATCTACCGGAGGTGCTGGCCCCAAGATTGAGGAAGTCGATTAAATGATTTCTGTTTGAATGATTCTGGCTTGAGACCAGAATCTTTGTTTCGGTTTTATGTCTTGCTCTGTTATTGAGCGATGTACTCTCTATCTCTTGTTGGACCTTTTTAATATATTTTGATTTTAGATGCAGTTTTGAACTTCGTTTTAATTGGTCTCTCTTTTTTTATTGTGTTGTATCTATTTCTCGTGGCTCTACTCACGTAGTATAATGGAAACAGATAAAGGGAATAATGAATTGGTGCTCTTCAGCACGGGCCTCAGAGTTGAAGCTTTCATGTTCATGTTTCCTCTGTGATTTTCGGTTGATCTTTCTATGAGGGGACCATATATTGTCCTATCGGTGTATGTTTGAGTGGGTTGCTTGCTTGGTTCAAAGATCTATGGTGGGATATCTTATATGAGAGTCTCTGTCGCTGTATAGCTCTGCGATTCATGGTGTTCAGAGCAGTGGCGTTTGCCAGACCTCTCTCCAAGTCTGGTATCTGGTACTGACGTTATGTTTAAAGCCCTTGCGTCGGTTCCATCCGGCTCGACTCTGTCTGTGAAGTTGTGTTTAAGAGGAGGGTCTTTCCATGGTCTTGGTGCAACGGTACAGTTGTGGTGTTGATCATGGCTGATCTCCAGGTTCTTGGATGATTTCTCTGGCTCCAGTTAGATTGTTCTTGTTGATGATCACTGTTGTGAGTACTTTAAACTGATCTGTCGTGCTTTCAACTTGGTCTTTGAAGCTTTTACAAGAATTTATACAGTGATGCTCATTTCTTGTTCTCCAGGTTCATTGGTGATTCGAGCAAAAATAAATTTCAGTATAATGATCACGATTTGATTGGTTTTTGTGAGTACTCATAGATATAAGCGAAGGAGGACACTGAATTTTCTAATGGCTGGTTCTACTTTCATCCTCACAAGATTCAAAGAGTTCCAGTTTCGTTGCATCAGTAAGAGTGTGTGAGAGAGAGAGAGAGAGTTAACATATTTTTGTGAGCAGTTTGTATTCACACCAGTGGAGTTCCAATGCGCACTCTTGTTTCTTAATAGAGCTTTCTTAGGTCTCACGTTGCAGTTACATGGAAATTAGATCCAAATAAAAACTTGAACTGAATTTTACATATTGGCAAAAGACGAATTCACGAGAATTGTACTATTTACATATTTCAATAACCCAAACACAACCATCCCTAACCACGATCGTTGATTCTGTTTTTGATTTGGATTCTCAGAGCTGAGGCTTCCTCTGGCCTAATCCGGATGTTGTTGATCTGGATAAAAGTTTATTAAAGAGTAAGATGATATGTGATTTGTTGTTCTAAAGAAGAGAGTTTGAGAACCTTACCATTTCAAACTCGCTTTTTCTCATCTTTGGAGGTGCGTTTTCCATGAACCATTTAGTGAATAAGAGAACAAACACACCGCAGTCGAACTCATTATTCTGTTGTGGACACTGGTCGCACAGAAAGAATGACATAAGATAATTTGACTCTTCTCATGTGGTTCTAGCGTTTAATTATTTTAATCCAGAAGAAACCGTTTTAAAGCAACTTAATGTTGAATCATGGAGGGTAAAAGAGAACCTCTACATCTGGGTCATTAATCATTTCTGAGAATGGTAGATCCCCAACAGAGGAAGTGAGTTGATTTTGCTGCTGATCCCATTCTTGTATTAAGAACCTGCAACAAGTAGTTGACATAAAATCCACTGAAGATGTTATTGCATTTTCAAACAGTTGTAATAACTTGTCTTTGTATTTATTAAATTCATATCCACTAAAAAGCCAGACATGTAAAAAAGGTAAACTCATGTTGTCCCACCTTTTGATATTGTCAACAATTGATTCTTTCGGATGCTGGCCTCTTATTGAATCCAGGTGAAGTATAGTCACTCTCTCTTCACATTCTTTGTCTGGGATACACACAATTACTAAGCTCCAGTGGTTACTGGAACATGGAACAATATATCTTGTAAAACATTCAAAAGACAAAAGAGCTGAGACAGACAAGGGAAACTTGTAAAAAACAATAAACTTACTCTTTACATATAGGAATAAAAAGATAAGACTTGGAAAATAGATCAATGCCTTTCCACCACCTCCTCAACTTGACAAAACCTGCATTCATATCCTTCTTGAAAAGACAGAAACAAATTGACATAAGTAACAAGGAGGGATAATAGTCCTTTTGTATAGAGTTATTGAAAATATAAATGATTCATTTTCTTTGATATAATCAGGAAAAATGATGACCTTGAGCTCGAAAGTCTCAGTGAGCTTAGTGTAAAAAAAACTGTTAAATAAATAACAATTAATACGCGATGCAAGTCCTAGCTCCTCCAAGTAACTAGCCAAAGTAAACAAAGAAAACAAATCATATTAACTCGATGGACTTCAGTCTTAAACCCGCAACACTTTTTAAGAACTCGTTTGAAATGAATTCAAAATTACCTCATGTAGAAATTGACAATTTCTGATGATAGCTGCTGTGAAGGTTCAAGGCCATTAGTGTCCATAACATTAACAATATCACACCTGGATGAAGTGAAAAAAAAAAAAATCAATAGTTAAAAGTTTTGTAGCATTAGGAGGAAGGGTGAATCTTGAACAGTGAATATTTTTTTTATGAGTTTTGAACCTCTTTTTCCTCTTGAACCTGCCTTTCCTCTTGAGACGTACAATTAAAGCATCTTTCTTCTGTATACGGAGCCTGAGCGTAGCCACCTGCTCCCGCAAGGCTTGGTTTATCAGTGCATCTTGCAGGCGTTTCTGTTTCTTACGCTTGGCAGAGGCGGAGGAACGTTTCTTTGGAAGAAAATTGGAATTAGCTACAACTTTCCTACGCTCAACGACATGTTTCTTATGAGCCACATGTTCCTTATGAGCCGGTTCTTTATTCTTTTGAGGAATTGCAAGCAAAGGCTCGGAATCATCTCCTCCATGCCAACTAGACTTGCTGAACCGGTGGCCGGTAGTTATGAGGCCCTCAAGGTAATCAACACTGGTGTCGGTGGTCTCGTCACTCCACTTCCCCCAATACTTGGATCGTATATGCGCAATGTCAATGATTGGGATGACTTTCAGCTGTGAAAACATAGACATGTGTTAAAAAGCTCAATGAAAGTTGACAACAGAGATCATAAAAGTAACTACCTTAGATTGGTTTTCCACCTCAAGCACATCCATAAGAGTGAGACAAGGATACTTAGGGATATTAATAACCGTCAAGTCTAAAAGTATCTGAGGTTCTGAGGAGGCGGGCAACTTGGCGAGAAGTGCTGGAATAGCACGGAACGCTACGAGTTGCAAAACTAGAGGGAAACCTTGTAGTCTGTATTTCCGTTTGAGCTGATTTCGAAAAACGGTTACGGCGTCTTCGCTAGGATTCGGTTTCATGCAACGAATAGTGCGGAGGAAAGACTCACGGCCCCACGGGAACTCCAGAAACGCATCAACATCTTTAACAACCATCTGTACATACTTGAGAGTAGGACGATTAACTTGGGATTTGCTGATAAGAACACCATCAACAATCAGAATCAGCGCAAGTCCGAGCTTCCGGGAATACGACATTTCCTCCTTGTCCTTGTCTTCCTCAAGCATAGAGGTTATATCTGCAAGTGTAGTACGTATATCGTCACCAATGAGTTGTTTCCAGCACGGATCAACGCTACGATCATGCTTAGGATCGTCGTCCGGGTCGTGGTCCGGAGGGAATTTCCCGCAGTGCAAACCAGTAATCTCTCCAAACTCGAACAGAGAAAACCGTAGAGGGAAACCACCAAAAACAGTCCACAGAACATACTTCATTTCGGTGACGAGCTGACGGGTGAGCAGAGAGTGGACAAGCTTGCAGGAGATTGGGCATGTGTTGAGAGGAAGTTCGAAGAGCTTGCCAAAGCATGATCCCCTGATAGTTTCCCAGACTTGGGTGCCTTTGAGGGTTTGGTGCAGAAACGTCAGCGTATCGAGTTTGCAGTAGATGTTTAAGGTGTGGGTGGGGAAATGATCTGTGGCGAACAGTCGAGGAGGGAGATTTGGGTCGTGAGAGTCCATTTCTTCGGAACCTGTAATTAGGGTTTTGAAGGAATTAGAGGAATGAAAACCTAAATCGAGATTGGGTGTGTAGAGTGAAGAACAAGTGTGGAAAGTGGTAAAGATTGAGACCGTGAGCGGCGGAAATGAAGGTGAAGAGGAGCGTTCGTCCAAGGGTGGTGTTATGGGCTTAAGTAACAGCCCACTAGGATCAAACCCATAAAAGTATGGCCCAATTATATTTCTGGTTACAATTTTCCAAAGTTCTAAAACGCCGCCGCCGCACCGCCTAGGCGGCCGAGTAGGCGTTCGACAGTGGTCAACCGCCGCGACTATGGTCAATTCGGTTTAATTAGTCGGATACCCGATTAATTATTTTGATAACAGACTAATCGTTTTAAAACCGATTAATTCCGCCTAAAACCGACTTAAACCCATTCAATATTGGACTTCTTTGGCAAATATTTGGGCCATATAACAAGCCCACTCGCTTGGAATGAAAGGATTCATTCTCTGTGTATTTATAGGAGTTACCAAGACTCCTCTTTCTCATGTTTAGTCGATGTGGGACAAATGCAAATTGGTTTTGAATTTTTTTTTGTTTTTTACTCGCGCTAATTAAAAGAAAAGAAACATGGTGTCTCAAGAGAATCAAACCTTACACCTATGCAGGGGCAGAGACTCCGTGAACCGCTTACTATGCTGTCTTCACAACTAACTTTCACATGTATTAATATATAATATGTATATTTATAATTAAAAAATATAAAAATTAATCCCCGATTATATCCAGATTAATCTTCGCTTTTTTATTAACTCGCTAGGCCCGGAATTGCAGCCCGACTAGCGCCTAACGTAGTTTCAAACATTGCAATTTTCTAACATCTCGTTTGTTTTCATATTTGCAGATCTCAGAACATATAAAATGTCTTAATGAAACGCACAAAAAAATACGTTAAGTTTTCAAATTTTTTAAAAATATATTTTTCAAAACTATGTAAAAAATAATTAACATTTATTTTCGATAAAAAAATTTAAAAAACATTTAAATGTAAAATATTATTTAAAGTTGAGGGATGTCAAACTCCACCTCACTACTCCGTCTAGTTTTCTAATTCAGAATAAATATCTAATTATTCAATTATAAGGGATAACTTGAAAATTACCCTACTTTTAGTTCATAATTTGAAAAATACCACTACATATATTTTTTTCTTTCTAAACTACATTTTCTTCAATGTGATAAAACATTTTTATTCGAACTAATTAAAAATTATATGTTTTAGTTACTAATATACATATTCAAAATATGATTATTCATGTTAAAGATAAATATATGCTTAAGATATAAATATATTATTTCAAAATAACACTGATACATACGAAAGATTCAACCCCCTATTATGATTCACAAGAATCACAACTCCTCTGATATTGTCACACCATCGTGTTGTTGGTGGAAGAGATCAAAATGGTGACATTGGTGTTGTGAGGAAGTGTTGGAACCACCACCTCTTCAATTTTAAACTTAAGGTAATCTTATCTAGTTTCTCAGTGTTCTTAAGCACAAGTTCCACTAATGAAGACACATACTCAGATTTCAAATCCTCACAAGTCACAACACTTGTTCCAAGAGGCTTCATCTTTTGATCTCCAGCATTTGTTTACGTTAAAGCCTTGTAATTTCAAGTAGTTGTCAAGAAACTTCATATGTTTAATAAAAATACAAAATCAGTTCATGGATATATTCGAATTCGATGATAGCTGGAAAAATCAGTCCTGAGCACAACATTGACATTTTTGTTGTGAGGAAATGTTGGAACCACCACGTCTTCAATTTCAAACTGAATGAAACGTTTATCCAACAGTACGAGAATCTTGTCTAGTTTATTTGTATGTTTAAGCATAAGTTCCACAAATGAAGCCACCTCCTCAGATGTTAAATCCACAGAACATGAGGGTGTGGACTTGTTTGCTCCACATAAGGTGGTTGGCGGTGGTAAGTTTCGCAACATTTGTCATATTGATACTGAAAAGAGTTTGGTTATTGAGGATGATTTGCTCATGGTTTGAAGCAGGGGCGTTGGTTGTGAAAGCCATTGGAAAAGAAAATTTGAAGTATGCGGCTTAGGATATTAGGTTAGCTCTGATACCATAAACACTTGGAAGCTTGATAATTATTATTAGACTTGTATGACAATATATACAGACCTACTGTTAGGGTATTGAGATAATATAATTACAGAAAGACCCTTATTAACTTCTATATTCTATAAACTGTATGCAAACAAAAACTAGAAACAAGAAATCAATCATGGAACCTTCTTTAACATGAAATCAAGCATTTGTGGTTGGTCAAGACCAAACAAACACGTCACTCCAAAGTATGGTCTAATTTACCATGCATCTGTTCTGTGGTTGGTCAAGATGCAATGAAACACAATAGGGTAAAATCTCACGGTCACTAGCGGCCAAAGCTGCGCTTGCTATCCGTTGTGATGCTCTTGGTGATGGGGAGGACAACATTATGGGAGTGGAGAACCGTTTAAAGGTAACGCTTCAATATGATTTCTTCTGTCTGTAAGATAAACATTTATGATTTCTATAATGAAATCTATCCCAAGACCATAATCTAGATTTGCCTTAATTCAATCCTAACATGTTTCTAAAGAAATTAGAAACATTAACCTTGATCCATGCTTGGATGCAATCCCACCAATTGATGTTATTCTCTTTAACCTTCTCTTTTTGGTGATTTCTTTGATGGAAAGAAATCCCAAAACTTCTTTAATCTCTTCCTTTTTGATAATCAGTATTGTTGTTATCTGTTTTGGAAAAACACTCGTCTCATACAGTACAAGAAAAAATGATGTACGGGTCACTTTAATAATAATCCCAGAGGTTTGTGTCTTAACCAACACAACACTTCAAGTTTTAACGGTACAAGCCATTATATTGTATCATATATATATATATATATATATATATTAATCTATGGTAATATGTTCCATTATTATTACCTTTTACATATATATATATATATATATATATATATATATATATATATATTGATCATGAGATTAAGGATATTTGAAAACATAAGGTAAAGTATGAGGGTTATCAATACACCCAGATTCTAATTCATTAATCGAAACTGATCCATCACAATATCTTCTTTTATATTAGAATCTAAAAACATTAATATGAATTTGAACTTTATATTAAACCAATAGATACATAGGTCATATAGAATATAAAATATTCTTACACTGTCATGTTGATCTTAACAACCTAATTTAACCATGTCGTGTCATTTTTGTTAAACACGGTTGAGAAGTCTGGAAGGAAAAGATTTAGGACGTCTGTCTGGCTCAGCTAAAGGCAAACCAAAGGTTGAAGTTTATGAAAAGGATAAGAAGATTGGATCTGGTGGTCTGATCACTCCTGCTAAGGTCAGATTGATTTGAACTTGTTTGTGTCTGTAAGCTGTGGATTTGTGCAAAGGGTTAATAAGCTTATTGAATATTGATTTGTGCAGACTTACAACACTGCTGCAGACTCTCTTATTGGAAAAACTTCCAAAGCTGAGGACAGTGTCAAAGAGAAGAAGGATATAAGGAAGAAAAAAAAGAAGAAGCCAAGACTGAAGTAGAACCTGACACCGAAGAGCCTAAAATCGAGGAACCTTCAAAGAAGAAGAAGAAGAAAAAGCATGAGGAAGAAGAAACTGAAATGCCTGCAAGAAGAAATAAAAGAAGGATAACTAGAAAAAGAAGAGTTAGAGGGGGCCCTTAGGCCAAGCTAAGGAAGCAATGGCTTCCGGCCGATTTACTATAAGATCAATTTCGGCCACAAAATCTTAAAAGATCTCTTTGGTCTAGTGGTAAATTATCATGGCTTCCAACTTTTCATGCACACGACCTGAGTTCGACCAGTAGATTGGGGATTATTTTTTAAATTTGCTTCTAGCCTAAGATTTTCTAGGATCTTCTCTGAGAAGAGTGAGGCTTGAATAAAGTTTAATTTTTTTTGGGCTTATTTGCCAAATAGCTAGGAAAAAAATGAAAATTAGTTTTTTAGGAGAGAGAGTAGAGAGAGATAGGAAGAAAGAAGGGGAGAGAGAGTATGAATTTGGCTATTTAGCTGATTATGGGTTTTTGTATGGTTATAGGGTCCAATTTCCCATTTTTTTTCTTGTTTTTGTTTCTGCCTTAGATGTTATCTGAAACTTTAAGAACTGATCATTGTTTCAGTCGTTTTCCCAGAAACTTGCATTATTACTACTTGCTAATGAATTTGGCTGAAGGATCTTAACAATGTTAAAAAGGAAAACTAAGTGAACAGGATATAGAGAGGTTCTTAACTTTATACTCATTTTCCTAAGTTACTTCGCACTACCACACGTACTACGTGTGGTATATATGGCCTTTTGGTTTTCCTCGACAATTTATAAATAGTTCTATTACTATTGTGGACATATAAATATGGCCAGAGAATATGATAGTATATTTTTTGGGTGTCGATTATGCATTTGTACATGATCTTTAATTCTAAAATAATTGAATACTTTATAATTATATGAACTTGGCCCTACTTTATACGACATCACATAATACTAACCACAATTGACACAATTGTAGGCAGTTCGAATGTATTCTTGATCATCTTTTATGTTTGTGTGAACATAACTAACATTACGTTTATTCAAATACAGCTAATACTTGAAAAAATTGTCACTCTAAACCGTATCTAATAGTTTTTTTTTGGTAAAAGTATATAATAGTTGTTAGTGCTAACTTAAATAAAAAATTCATGCCACTGATGACATTCATAGAACTTTAATTTGAGTTCAGTTGTATTAAGTCAGCAATCGCCATTTAGGTTTTGTGCAGGGAAGGCTTACCATGAAAAAAAACATTTGGCTGGCCTCCCAAATAATGTATAATTTCTTAGAATATCCCTTAATTTCATAAAATTATTCTATAGAACTTAAACTATAGTTTTAGTTACATCTCCATCTGATTTGAATTTGACTTTTCTTTCTAGATGTGTATTTTATTTTAATTCATCCCGACTTTACACAATCTTAATATTATAACGAAGTTATGCAACAAGTTTATAAGCAAGCGTGGTTAGTTCAGCATATTTGATAAGGTCATTATGGAACAAATGGGCAGCGTCATCAGATATTCTAAGAATATGCTTGCGGATTTTGTCCAAACCGTGCCTTTTTTTGGTTTTCTCATATCTTTCATGAGCTATCTCAGCTCGACTCGTTATTATATGAGGTCGAACTCAGATCATTTTAATCACAATTAAATGAGTTAGCTCGTGATATATTAAAAATAATTTAATAATAATAATAATAATATAAAATGAAAATTAGAGTAATAAGAAAATGTAAACCATAATTCAAAAATCAAGTACCAAAAATAATTTTAAATTTGAAAAGAAAATACTTGAATAAAAAACTGGTGAATTTCAGAAGAAACGATGACCTAATGTGTTTATATAAGAAGTGTATATGATAATGTGTATTTTTTCTTAAAAAATTCTTAGATAAATTTCTTAAAACATAATTTCTATATTATTTATCTTACAGAATTAAAATGTAAAAACAAAATATATCTAATACACATATGTATATATAACTCCAAAAAAGTCAAGTTCATGAACTAACTCATGTTAAGTAAAGCTCATAGGCATGGGCGTTGGGGAACCTGTTCGGATCCGGATCCGATATTTCACAATAGGGGTCTAGAACCCTTTCGAGTATTTTACATATCAGATCAGATTCGGATATATTTAGTTCGGTTATTTCAGGTCGGATTTTGATATTTTAAATGTTGGGAAGAATTCAAATTCTTCATTTCCCAAATTCTTGTACTTAAAACACTTACAATTAACTTAACTGAATTTCAAATTTTTAATAGGTTGAATAATTAACTAGTTTAGAAACAAAACTTTGAAAATATAAATATACTAATTTTGTTGTTGTTATGAGATTTGGATGCAATATTGTTAATGCATGAAATAAAAAATTTGACATGCATTTTAACTGAATAGCATCTCATTTTGTCCACAATTATATGAATCCTATCTGATCATGAGGCATGTACAACATCAACATAAATATTTAAAAAAACTAAGAAAATTAAACTAGAATATAGGGTTAAAATATACACATGTTTTGTTATCTTCGGATATCCGTTCGGCTTCAGATATTGCTTGTTTAGCTTCGGATATCCAATTTCTACTAACTCAATTCCCATTCATGTATTTTGCTATTTTGACTTGGATTTCTGTTTGTTTTTTTTCGGGTCGATTTCGGGTTCAGATTCGAGTATTGAATAAAATGCCCACCCTTAAAAACTCACTCGTCTAACTCGTGAGCTAAATTAAGCTCGATCAATAAACTCATTTAATAAATGAGCCTAGAAAATATAATTTGTGCTCATGAAAGAATATACCCAACTCATGAGCTGTGGCTCGTCTTGAAACCCATAGGGCGAACATAAGTTACATAACTATCTGAAATAAAAAAATACATGATCTGAATTAACCGAATTCGTAGGGCTAACTAGGAAGATGATGAAATACAATAATAACTTTTTCCCATTTTATTGTGTACATAAATACTATTTTCTTATTTTAAAACATATATATCACTAAAATAAATATTAAAAGGATAATTCATGATAAAGTATTATTGTTTTCTAATCAAATTTCTCCATATTATTTTTCTTTACGTTTTATGTTTCCTTATTTGAATTGATATTTAAGATTAAATATTATATTTTAATATATGAAAGTAGACTTCATTTTACAAACTAATCTTAATATTAAATTTATAACATGTTAATATATGCATATACTAAAAAGAAAAATAATAGTGAGGGGTTATTATTACCTACGATAAGTTCCACAATAAAACCCCACATACTTAATTTGTTTAAATCAGAGAATGTAGTTTATATAGACGGTCAAAAATTGGCTACCATTATTATTATTTGTAATATTCTGTTGATGATTTGGAAAGTGATATTATTCGTTCTAAATTTGCCTTTAATTTTTAAATCTAGTTAAAATAATTAAAAATTAAATATCATCGATCAGTCAAATTATAAAATTTGTTGAGACTTCACCGATGATCGACACATAAGAAAAAATCACTTAAGTGACTTCTCATTTAATATATAGAAGAATTTATATTTTATAAATGATTTATATGCTTTTCTAGTTTTTTCTAGTAATGATAAATATTTTTTTTTAGTTTTTTCTAAAATATTTATTAATGATTTATAAAAAAATGTGTAGACTTATAATATTTTAATAGTTATTATAAAATTATAAAATTATTATATTTATTTATATGTTTTATATAAAAATAGGAGTTTATTATATCATATAAGTATAAAAATAATTGATCAAGCATTATTAATCTTTCTATAATTTCAAAAATTAATTACCATAAGTTCTTATTTTTAATATTATTAAAATGATTTGGCAAGCGATATTAATTTGTCCTAAACTTACCTTTAATTTTCAAATCTAATTATAAATATCATCGACCTATCAAATTATAACATTTGCTTGAGACTTCGATATTCATCATTGATATATCGGACCCCTCTTCGATTTATCTATATTATTAAAACTAAATTACTTTTTGATATTATTTGGAAACATGTATAGCAAAATAAATGAGAATTGTTTGGAAACATATATAGCAGATTAAGAAATTTCTTTTGTTTACAAAATTAACCATTGCATTACAATAAATTAAGTACTTCTTTTTGTATTTTATTTATTTACAAATTTTGCCACTACATTTAAAATAAATTTAAATTAAATAATTACAATGGTTATTGTTTCTTTGTAATGAAAATAAAACACAAACTGAAAATATAGTATATATTACTAAAACATTTTTTCAATATATTATTATCTTATTAGTTTAGTAAGAAATAAAAATTTTGAGAGTTCAATTTTCAAAAAACAATATATCATAAAATTCATAATAATCCACAGAAAACTAATGCCAAAATTAAAAATTTTAGTATGTTGTTTCATTTTAAATTAAAACATTTTGACCCGCGCAACCGCGCGGGTGTTTGTTTTCGTTTATAGTTAATTATATAAACATTTTGTTTTCACTTGTAAATTCGTATATATTATAGTAATCATATATTTACGATATGTATAGTAAATGTTTTTCAAACATAATAATATTATACAATACGTATTTTAATCAAATAGATTATTTCAAATTTTATATTATACATGTTTTTCAAACATGTATTTGTTTCTTCTTCTATATTTTATTGTTTGTTAGATTAATATTTCATTTTTAGATAAAGTAATATAAATAGAACTTGATTAAATATTAGTATACTTTAATTTGCAAATATAATATAAACTTCGAAGAAATTTTGCTAAAAACTAAACTTATAGCTTTATAAATTAATATTATAAGTAATTTTATTAAAAAGAATTTTTAAAGAATTTATGTTTAAAAAAAAATATAGTTTTAAAAATTTACATCAAAATAAATTTATCTAATATATACAGCGTGTAAATTTTGTTAGGGTATATAAATATTCCATATTACGAAAATCTGTGATTTTTGTTAATATATTGTGGATGCATTTAACTATTATTGACATATTTTCTTTTTTTTTTTTTTTGAACACATATTGACATATTTCCTTATAAATAATAAAAGATTCCTAAACTTATATCTGTTGACATATTTTGCGTGGTTAAGTTGGAAGGTGTGTGGTAGTTTACCAAAACCAAATTGTTAAGCGTATCTTTATTATTACAGATATGATTTTTCATAAGATATAATAATGATAAGATTATTAGAGTGTTGATATAATATGATACTTTCTAATAATATTCCATTTTAAAAAAAATCATACATGAATGAAGTCATGACTTCTGTTTTAATATATAAAATTAAAAAATAACAGATTAATATATGAATAGTATAATTACATCAAACTGCATCAAGTTATAAATTTTTAATATAATATTATGTATAAATAAAAAATTATAAAACATATATATTATAAAATAGCATATTCTAATCTATATGAAAATTACAAAACATAAAAAATATACATGGATTTGTTTTATAAAACCAATGAATTATTAATTTATGTTGAACACAAATTAAATCAAATATCTGTACGGGGGCGCGGATCAATCTCTAGCTTGAAATAAAGAAAAACATTACGAGATAATGTTAAGTAAATGAGACACGAGAAATAAAATCTTAAACGTAAAAACTAAAAAGTCACAAGAAGATCTGTAATCTCTGTAAAGATAAAAAGGTTGACAGTTGTATAAGTTCTTGCGTTTGTTATGAACGTACAAGTTTTTTTTTTTTTTTTTTTTGAACTTATGAACGTACAAGTTGATAGAATAAAAAATTGTTGAACCACCATAAACCAGTTATATAGCTGTGACATATTTTCTGGCTATGAGCAAACTCGGCATTACTAATCTAATGATTTTAGAAGTTTCTAATCACTGACCTAGTATTATAATATTCCATGCTAGAGCATTTCGCTCTGTGATTCTGATCCTAATCTTAGTTATGATATCTTCAGATTCGGACATGTATCACACTCTTCGTATAAGTTGAAATGGGGTTGCATGAATCCAAACGTCCAATATACAATGTTAAGCTTAATCATCACTACAAAAAAAACTAAGATTTTCCTAGGAAAATAATTCTTCGTAAATTTACTACGAGCTTACTTTGTGTTTACGAGGAAAACAAGTTTCCTCGTAACTTCTTCGTAAAGTTACGAGACCGTAGTAAACTTACGAAGAAACTACATGGCAAAAACCATTTTCTCGTAACTAGGACTTTACTAAAAAAATATGAGGAAATGATCTTTTACTTCAGATTAGCGAAGAACTTGATAGAAAATATCTAATTTAAATCTAAAACGTATTTTTTATCTATTTTTCCTAGCAATTTCCTAGTAAATGCTCAGATTCAAAAATTTCTGTAAGTACCACCATTGGTGATTCATTTCAAACACACCAAAAAAATCAGCTTTAAGCTTGATGAAAGACAAAAAAAAATGTGGTCCGGGAAATATTTTCGAGTTGCGGAAGTGGATGTATTCACACAGAGATAATAACGGGAGAGTGACGAAAGAATTTCTCGAAGGGTTGGAGACATTTATGCATCAAACAGATTGTACACCATTCACACATGAAAGTGGTAAGATGCTCTGTCCTTGTCGGAAATGCTGCAATACAAAATTAGGCCCTCGTGAAAATGTTTGGAAGCATTTAATAAATAGAGGTTTCATGCCATATTATTATATTTGGTACCAACATGGAGAAGATGCTAGTTGTAGGAATGAAGGTAGCAGTAATAATAACAATTTTCAGGTTGAACTGGTTGATCATTTGCGTAATGAAAATAGCTATCATCACCAACAAGAACAAATGGTAGATTGTGATAAGGTTCATGATATGGTAGGTGATGCAGTTGTAACTCATGATGATGATGAAGTTGAAGAACCTAACTTAGATGCAAAAAAGTTCTATGAAATGTTAGAAGCTGCGAATGAGCCAATTTACAGTGGTTGTAGAGAAGGTCTGTCTAAATTGTCGTTGGCTGCTAGAATGATGAGTATTAAAACCGATCACAATCTACCTGAAAATTGTATGAATGCATGGGCAGACTTGTTTAAAGAGTATTTGCCAAAAGACAATGTGTCTGGTGAATCTTATTATCATATTCAGAAATTGGTATATAGTCTTGGGTTGCCCTCGGAGATGATAGACGTTTGCATCGAAAATTACATGATTTACTGGAGAGATGATGAGAAGTTAGAAGAATGTCGATTTTGTAAGAAGCCACGATTCAAACCGCAAGGTCGAGGGCGTAATAGGGTACCGTACCAAAGGATGTGGTACCTACCAATCACATACATATTGAAAAGATTGTACTAATCTGAGGAGACTGCTGGAGGGATGAGATGGCACGCCGAGCATACTCAGACCGATGGAGAGATGACTCATCCATCAGATGCAAGAGCCTGGAAACATTTTAACAATGTACATCCACATTTCGCTAGCAATAGCCGGAATGTGTATCTTGGATTATGCACTGAGGGATTTAGTCCATTTGGAATGTCTAGGAGACAATATTCATTGTGGTCGGTCTTTCTTACACCGTACAACCTGCCACCAGAGATGTGCATGCGACGAGAGTTTCTATTCTTAACCATATTATTACCTGGTCCAAAGCATCCAAAAAGATCTCTCGACGTTTTTCTACAACCACTGATAAAAGAGTTAACAGATTTGTGGTCAACAGGGGTGAGGACATATGATTGTTCAACGAAAATAAACTTTACGATGCGAGCGATGCTTTTGTGGACCATAAGTGACTTTCTTGCATATGGGATGTTGTCTGGGTGGATTTCACATGGGAGATTAGCTTGTCCATATTGTAATGGACTGACAGATGCGTTTCAGTTGAAGCATGGTAGGAAGACTAGTTGGTTCGATTGTCACCGTCGATTTCTTTCCGTTTACCACCCATACCGAAGAAACAAGAAATTTTTCAGGCACAAAAGGGTTGTCAGAGACACTCCTTCTCCATATTTAACTGGAGAACAAATCAAAGCGCAAATCGATTACTATGGTGCTCTAGAAAGAACTTCTCGTGGTGGGAATTGGTATGTTCCCAGTAATATGCCTGATTCTTGTGGTGTTCAGCACAATTGGCACAAAAAGAGTATATTTTGGGAATTGCCATATTGGAAAGATCTTCTTTTGCGCCACAACCTCGATGTGATGAATATAGAGAAGAACTTTTTTGAGAACATTGTGAACACTATATTGAATGTCCGAGGGAAGACGAAAAATAATGTAAAATCGAGGTTGGACTTACCCGATATCTGCTCAAGGAGTGAGCTACATATAAAAAGCAATGGGCAAGTTCCAGTTCCGATATTCAGACTGTCATCAGAAAAAAAATCTGCGTTGTTCAACTGGGTGGCTTCAGAAGTGAAGTTCCCTGATGGGTATGTTTCAAATCTCTCAAGATGTGTTGAGAAAGGGCAAAAGTTCTTCGGGATGAAGAGCCATGATTGTCATGTCTTTATGCAGCGACTACTTCCATTTGCATATGCGGAGCTACTACCGACAAAAGTACATGAAGCACTTTCAGGTAATTAATATAATACGATCAATTGATTAATTTATTTCTTTATATATATATATATATGTGGATAATTTTTATTTTTGTAATATATAAGGAATTGGAGCATTTTTTAGGGATTTGAGCACCCACACTTTTAAAGAGGAAGTTGTTCAACAACTTCATGAAAACATCCCCGTCTTAATCTGCAACTTGGAGAAAATATTTCCCCCTACTTTTTTTGACTTCATGGAACACCTAGTTGTCCAACTTGTATCGGTATGAAATGGCAATGAAAACTTTGAAAGGAAAAGCCAAAAACCTAGCAAGAGTTGAAGGTTCTAGTGTTGCGGGAAATTTGACGGAAGAAACATCACATTTCACATCGTACTACTTTGCACTGAAAGTACGTACAAGGAAACGAGCTCTAAAAAGATATGATGATGTTGGTGTCGTGCCGACATATATGGAAGACGATGTTCCAGACATCTTTTGTCAAATTGGGCGATTGGGTGGGAAATTGAAAGAGGTTTGGTGGTCGAGTGATGAAGACGTCCATAGTGCACACCTTTATATTCTTCTTAATTGCAAGCGTCCATTGATTGGTTATTTTGAAAGGTAAATATATAAAAATACACACTTATATCTATATATATATATATATATATTTTTTTTTCAATATTAATAACATAACATATATGATTTTACAACCAATTTGTGACTCAAGTGGAAGAAGCAATACCTGGTATATCGACAACTGAGTTAGAGAAAAGAAAAGATCAACACTTTATCAAGTGGTTGAGGAAACAAGTATTTATTATAGCTTAAATTTTATGCATTCATTACCACAAAGTAAGTCTAATGTCTAGTTCTATTACTTTTTTGCAGGTTGATTATGACGATTCTGAGTATCCCGCATGGTTTCGCGAATTACTTCAAGGTCTAGTTGCAAAGGTCACTGCATCCTGATTGCCTCACATTCGACGTGTGGGATGGCCTCATCAGATATTGGGGGTTGCCGGACTCGTTCAGAACCTCCAACACAAACTCCGAGAACCGCATGACAAGAGACGAGCATGGCAACACGAAGATGCTTCACACCGGGGGTTGAAAACCTCACGGGGGAATTCGTCTAGACATGGTAAGTTAATTTTTAATAACTATTTAATTTTTACTCTATTTGTATATTCCTAATTAATATTTAATTTTAAAAAATATTTTTAGGCTAAAGAGACAGGAGTTATTCCATCTCTGAAAGAGCTTTACGAGAGGACCCACCGGAACAAGGCTGGGCATTTTGTAGATCCTAGATCCGAGCGGATCTACAACGAGGTTATTGCTCGGGTTGACGAACGCTAGACCCAGCTGACTCAGCAGTCTGGGACACCATTCATATTATCCACTCTTGAAGTGGATAAGATTTACGAGGAGGTAAATAATTTGTTTTCCTATTAATTTTTATTATTTATTTAATTTTTTTAACGTTATTAATCTTTTTAATTTACAGGTCGCCTCTAGGAAAAATGGACGTATCGTCGGGATTGGCTCCGTTAATGATGTCCCCACAGCGACATCGTCTTATGCTCAGGAACAACACGATGTCACTGCTCAGCTGCGCTCGGAGTTGCAGGCAACGCAGTCTCATGTGAGTTCTCTCACCGATGTCCTGGACATTTTAACGGTTGGAAACCCGCAATTGGCGGAGATGTTGCGGGTGAGACGGGAAAACGGAGGGCTTCCAACCCAACAACATCCACCGTCACAGTCATAGCCGACAACCAACCTTGACGAGGAGGAGTTGGCGAGCCGGGACGACTTTGTTCGGTAATTTAACGACCACCATCCGTAGTTTTTTTTATTTTTAATTATATATTATGAATTTTAAAACTTAATTGTATATTATTTAGTTATTTACAAAATATTTTGTTATTTCTTTTTTTATTTATAATTTGTTTTTTTTTAATTTTTTTTAAAAATATATTATTTATGTTTATAATTAATAGTTTTTTAATTGGGAAAAAACATTTCGAAGTAAAATCCTCGTAATATTTTCGAAGTAAAGTCCTCGTAAACTTTACTAGTAAGTTCCTCGTAAAGCATTACTACGAGTTTACAAGGAAATGTGTTACTATGACTTTACGAGGAAACGTGTACGAGGACTTTATGAGGAAAAACGTATCCACACATTTACGAGGAAAAATTTCCTCGTAAAATAGCTAGGACCTTAGGAGGAAAAAGACTTTACGATGAAAGTGTTTCGAGGAAACGCGTTTCCTCGTAAATGGTCATTTACTAAGAAATTATGAGGCAAAATGATCTTAGTAAATGATGAGTTTTCTTGTAGTGCATGATTCATAAGCACCTTAAAAAGTTTAATTACATGAATAAAATATGTTAGACAAAACATTCCAAACACAATTGACACACTTGTAGGCAGTTCAAAAGTATCCATGATCATTCTTTATGTTTGTGTTAACATATCTAACATCTATGTTATTAAATATAAATATAAATATATATTTACCCTTAAAAGTACGGCTCTAATTGGTGACCAAAAAAATGAGGGGAAATAATGAATTTCTTATCATTCTTTACAGTTTACGCCCTTTACAAAGAATTTTTGTTCCTTAATATTCCTTAACATTTAAGGAATAATAAATTACAATTAGGGGTTTTTGCCAAAACTAACACACAACTTAGTTTGAACCCCAATACTAGATCTCAACTTGAATCAAAAGCAAATCTAACCTAAAAGAGCTATGAAATTACAGTATAGTCATCTGTGACCAAACAAAAAAACAGAAGACATTTTTACGAATATAACCCCAGTAAGTTGTCTAAGTCGGGCTAGGTTACTTTTCAGTCGTCTGGACGACTGAAATGTTAGTTGTCTAGACGATTGAATCTTAAAAATAATTTATAAATTCTGTAAAAAATATTTTGATGAGTGAAAAATTAAAAACATGTAATTATAAACATTTATAAGTGATATAAATTAAGAAATGATAAAATTGATTTGTTTTCAGCATAGATGAGTGGAAGTAGTGAATCATGATATTCTTTGGTTTAAGGGTTTGACAAACATATGTTGTAGTATTGTATGTAATCTTAGGGTTAGCTTGTGAAAAGCTGAAATATTTTTTTGAAAAAATTAATTTGACCTGTATGTGTTTATTTCTGTGTATAGTAAACATTTTTCAAGTTTAATTTAATGTTTCGAAGTGTTTAATTAGCGAATAAATTTTAGGGGTTATGTTTAGGGATTAGACGACTGAAATTTCAGTCGTCTGCTTCAAATTATTTCCCAGACGACTGAAATTTCAGTCGTCTAATTGTACCGAACCGTTAATTTTAACATTTTACGTTTTAACCTAACCAGATTTTTACCGGACATATAAAAGTTATTTTTTTCACCTTTCACAATTTTCCGAAACCCTAGTGCCGTTTCTCTCCAAGGACGATTGTAAAGGCGATTTCGACGAATCTCTCTGATTTCGACGAATCTCTCCGTTTTCGCCAGTAATCTCTCCGATTTCGACGAGTCTCGTTTTTCTTTCATGCCTTAGAGTATTTTCGTAGTTTAAACTGACTATTCGCTTCCTTTTTCCAGATCTGAAATCTCGTAACCCTTTCCTCCGCCGCCGGTATGTTATATCTTATGTTTTAAGGCGTTTCCGTCGGAAAACCCTAAAACTTGTAGTCTTGACTCTTCTTTTCCCTTCGATTTGCAGATCTGTAACCGCTAGGGACCACATCTTCTCCGACTAAAGCTTCTCCGACTGTAAGTCGTCTGAGTAGTTTTCTCACTTCCTGGAAGTCATCTGAGTAGTCTTCTCACTTTCTAGAAGCCTTCTACGAAGTCTTACTCTCTAGACGACTTACATGTAAGTAGTCCAGAGAGTAAGACTCTGTTGACGACTTCCAGGAAGTCGTCTGAGTAGTCTTCTCACTTCCTGGAAGCCTTCTATGAAGTCTTACTCTCTGGACGACTTACATGTAAGTCGTCCAGAGAGTAAGACTCTGTAGAAGACTTCCAGGAAGTCGTCTGAGTAGTTATCTCACTTCCTGGAAGTCGTATGCTAATCTTCTATAGTATTTAGAATAGTGCGCTACCTTTGTGGTTGAGATGGTTGTTTATGATTGTTTTTTTGCCTTAAAATGGATATATCAGAACTGCTGCCGAGGTTGTTTACAGTAGGAGAAGAGCCCCCTGCACAAAGGAGCATTTCGTATCATTCTGATGACAAGAAGTTGTTTCAAGCTCTATCTGATAGTCTCACACCTGAGGAATATGAGGATCTGAAAGCGTCAAATTTGGGATTATTCATCAAGTTAAAGGAGCTTGGCTTTGGTTGGACTTCAAGGCTTGTACATTTTATTCTCTCCTTCCAGCTGGACATCAAGAAGAAGTTTGAGCTCTGGACTCTTGCCAGACCAGAACCTTTGAGGTTTTCAATTCTAGAGTTTGAAAACCTCACAGGTCTGAACTGCGACTATATCCCGGATTTGGAAAATCCAAGGTGTGAGATTTCTCAGGAGATGACTACTTTCTGGGAGAAGATGGGTGTTAATCTCCATGCTGGGCCAAGCATTAAACAGATAACAACAGCATTTAGCAAGTGTGACGGGTGGTCTCGGGATGATCGAATGCGGCTGGGATACCTTGCCATCTACGCAAGATACATTGAAGCCAGAAAGTTCTCTTCTCCTACACGGGCTAGTCTTGCAAGGCTAGTCATGGACTTGGAAAGATTTGAGAATTACCCATGGGGAAGAGTGGCGTTCAAGGTTCTAATGGAGTCTTTGAAGGCAAAAGACTTGACGCAAACAAGTTACACCGTTGATGGGTTTGTACATGCTCTCCAGGTGTTGGGCGGACGAATTTCAGACGACTTAACTTTAGGGTTTAGAGTTTAGGGTTTAAGGTTTAGAATTGATATTTTAGGGTTTAGGGTTGATTTT
Organism: Eruca vesicaria subsp. sativa; assembly: GCA_932364175.1. NCBI lineage: Eukaryota > Viridiplantae > Streptophyta > Magnoliopsida > Brassicales > Brassicaceae > Eruca > Eruca vesicaria. Next base: position 52,744 of record CAKOAT010136821.1, read on the forward strand.
TAGGGTTTAGGGTTTACTTTTTAGGGTATAGAGTTTAAAATTGATGTTTTAGGGTTTAGGGTTAATATTTTATTTAATATTTATTTTAGGTATATATATAAAGAACAAGTATATATGAGTCTTTTATCCTTTAATAAAATGTGTATTTTTGAAAATGTTCCTTTGTTGATGGTAAACATGAAAAGTGGTACCACCAAAGTGGTATAATTGAAATTCTCCCTTGTAAATAATCAATTGTAACCAAAAGTTGTTAAAACATATATTTCAAGATTTTTTAAACTATATATATTTTAGGCCAAACAATTGTGAAAAACGTTCTCAGACTTGAATGTTTCTAAAATTTAGCTAAATCGTTTTTAGGAGATTATTTTGTATTATTCTCAGTTTACAATTGATTGAGGATATTATTTAACAAAATAGGGAAAAGACATTGATTGTTTAAAATTAGAATTATTTAATATTTCAGTGACATTTGCTTCGTAAATAAGTTGTAAGCTGTAACTGGTAACTATTAAAAGAATATAAGGAATAAAAAAGAAAGGAATGAAAAAGAATAAAACAAGAGGAAAATCTATGTCTCTCCTAATTTGATATGGAATAATTGTAAGGGTTTTTTGCAGATTTGACCTGAAACTTGAAGTCAACCACAAAACTAACCTCCCTTTTTTTGGAACTTAATTTTGCCCTATTCACCCCACAAGTTCATATAATTCACGAAAATGCCACCAATTTTTTTTTTTTTTTTTTTTTACGAAAATGACATTTTTACTATCTCACCCTCATCATCTTCAAGTAATCACAAGATTGCCATTGTCATCAATACTCCAACCACCATGAACAACCAATTTGAAGCTCTTAATGCTTCCAAATTCTATTTACCCTTCTTCTTTCTCTATTATCATGAACTAAGCAACACATATCTCTCACTTTCTCTGCACAATGAGCTTAAAATCCAAAGATTTTGATTCTACATTTTTTAGGGTTCATATAGTGAAAGAAACTAACGATTCAGGGTGGGTTACCTTCGTTTAAGATTCCGAGTGCTTGGAGAAGCCGTATGTGTGCTAATAAAGTGCTCTCACCAATTGAAGGTATGAAATCGAGTTTTTTTTTTTGCGATCTGTTCGTCCAGACGACTGAAATTTCAGTCGTCTGCTTTCGTCTAGTCAACGCAGAAGTTATTTCAGGTGTCAACCCTGAAAAGTAAACCCTAAACCCTAAAAAATCAACACTAAACCCTAAACTATATATCCTAAACCCAAAACCCAAAACCCTAAATTCTAATAGTATTTTGAGTATTAAAATTTTAGAGGTAAAGTTGGTTAGTGTAAAGTTGAAAAATGGTATCTTGAAAGTGTTATTTCTGGCAATTTCCCTATTTACAATAATAAAATCTATCTATATTATTAAAATAGAAGTAAACATATATAGATTTACCTTAAAATTGTAACTTATTTACAAATCAATGTCACTGAAAAATTAAACAATCTTAATTTTAAGCAATCAATATCTTTCCTTATTTTGTTAAATAATATCCTCAATCAATTATAAACTATGAATAATGCAACAATGATCGCATAAAAATGATTTAGGTAAATTTTAGAAACATTCAAGTCAGAAAACGTTTTTAACAATTGTATGGCTTAAAGTATATATAGTTCAAAAAAATTAAAATATATGTTTAACCATTTTGGTTACTATTAAATATTTTTAATAATAAAATTTATCTACGTTAAGTTATAAATATCTTTGAATTACTTGTAAAAACAATATTTAATGCTTCCAACTGAATATTCCTTTTCCTGATGTATCTAAATCTCGCTAAATCTAATCAAAATATTTGAAAGATTTCTGCACTTAAAAAACGATTTCGTGTTAAAGGAAATATTTTACTTGGAATCATTGGGTCAAAATTTGTCGAAGGTTTAGTATGGACGCGCGGATCAAAATTTTACAGCATGTAAACAATTTTAATTATTATGTTTAAAACAAATTTTATAATATTAACCAATAAACGTTTAAATGATATTTAAATATATAAAAGTGAAAATAAATACTCATACGAGTGCACGTGGATCAAATTCTAGTTACCTTTAATCAAATATAGGTACTACTTAAAAACATTGTCACTCTGAACCGCATATAATAGTTCTTAATTTAATGCTAACTTAAATGAAAAATTTATTTCACTTATGACATTTATAGAACTTTAATTTGAGTTCGGTTGTATAAGTCAGCAATCGGCATTTAGGTTTTGTGCAGGGCAGGACTTACCATGAAAAAGGCATTTGGCTGGCCTCCCCGACTAATGTATAAATTTTTAGAACCCCTTAGTTTCATAAAATTATTCTATTTATTTTAAACATAGTTTTAGTTACATCTGATTTTAAATTTGACTTTTGTTTCCAAATATATATTTACTTTAATTTATCCCAACTAGGATTACACAGTCTTAATATTATAAAGTAGTTATGCATTCTCATTCAAAAAAATAAAGTAGTTATGCAATCAGTATATAAACAAACGTGGTTAGTGCAGCATAGTTGATCAGGTCATTACGGAACAAATGGCTACCGTCATGAGAAATCCTAAGAATATGCTTGCAGAGTTTGTGAGAACCGAACCAACTTTTTTGGTTTTCAGTTTTGTTACAATTTCAGTTCGGTCTAGTGTGGTGGAATTTCAAAAATGATTTGTTTTTTTGGTTCAGTTAGGTTTTAGATATTTTTATAATAAAAATAAACGAATAACAAAAAATAATCGAATTAACCTAACTAGCTGAATTTAGCCGAAAATAACCAGTTTTTAAAGAAATTATAACTTAAATATAACAAACAAAAATTCTATTATTTTAAAAAATAAAACAGAAAACCAAAATTAACCAAACACTGAATTGATTTTTTGGTTTATTTCAGTGGAATTGTAGCCGATCATAACTATCTGAAACCAGAAATACTTGATCCGAATTAACCGAATCCGTATGACTAACTAAGAAGATGCTGAAATACAATTGTAAATATATTAAGTAACCTTTAATAGTAAAAAGTTTCATTCCATTTTGTATACATAAACACTATTTTCGTATGTTAAAAAATATTCTAGATCTTGATCTTCACTTTAAAAGCGCGAGTATATTTTTATGATTTAGAGAAAAATAACTAAATTTATAAGTTTTAATAAAATTACATAATTTAAAAGTCGTTCTATTAGTGTTTCAAAGTTGTAATCGGAGAAGTTTGCACTAGGTGGAGAGTTAGGATCTCTTCTCGAAAGTATTGACGCATACCACAGTGGGGTCTTCGACTGGGGTGAAGTCGCAACAAGGTAGCCATAGGGGTCAAAGCAACTTTGTCACTTTCGTGTACCTATCCGAGGGCAGCCCTTTCGGGGCTCTCATAATGTTTATTTCAAGTAGTGTTTTCATATATGACTCAGATAGATCCGGCGATCTGTATATAATCCGGTTTGGATTTAATAAAAAATGTTAATTAAAATCCGAACAAAAATAAAAAAAACCCAATATTAACTCGCGATCCGAAGTCGTTTGATTTGCTAAAAACCCAATAAAATATGATAATATTTTTGAAATTTTTGATTGATTAACTTATAATTTTTAATATTATATAAACTTGAAGAAACTTGTAATTCATTAGAATTTTATTAAAAGCCATTTAAAGAAAATAAAACAACGGCAATAGAAAAAAAAGCAAAATGTATTGGTATGACAATATTTTTTTATTTTCGTTATTAATAACATATACTAAGTTTGTACTTTTATTTAATTTTAGATATAATATTTAATTTTATGATAAATTTTGAAATATTTTTGAAAATTGGAAAATGGCAGATCAATATTATATACAAATAACATAGTAAATAATATTTTTAAATTTTCATGTATATACTCATATTCAATGGTAAATAAAAATATGCACGAAAATGATATTGAAGTTAAATGGAGAGTAGAATTTACATATGGAAAGTATCAATTACCATAAATATAGGGAATATTTAGTTGTTTAATTTAAATGAATAATATTATATTTAAGAAAAATAGCAATACCATGCCATTGTAAATATTTTCAAAAAGTAAGGACAAAATCCTATTAAGAATTGTGTGTTTAATAGTATAAACTAGATTTTGACCAGCGCTTTAAAAATACGGGTATTTTACCCTTTTGATTAAATATGATTGAATTTATAATTATTATTAGAAAACAAAATTTTAAATTTTTTCTATTAATGTTTTAAAAAGAAAGTTCTATTATAATTTTTGATTCTCAAGCAGTGTTCTCATATCCGACCTAGGTCCGTGTTGAATCGATAGATCCACAACTTGTGTAACCTTAGGAGATTTATGTATAATATGGTTCAACATTTTTTAAATATCCGAGAAAATCCGTCAAAATCCAAAACCCATTACTAACCCACAATTGGATATCGAATATTCCGCCAAAAACAAAAATACTGATAAAATTTATTAAATGTTTGATTAAATAACTCATACTTTTTAATATTATAGAAAATTGATAAAACTTATAATTTATTAGATTTTGAAAAAAATAAAATTATTATGTAACTTAAGAAAATGAAACAATAGTATTAGAAAAAAAGAAAATTATAAGTCGAAGATAAGTTTGTATTTTTTTATTTATGTTAAATTTAATTTAATGATAAGCTTAAAATATTTTTGAACACTCGAAATTAGCATATCAATATCATGTACAAAATAACATAGTAAATTATATTTTTTTAGTTTTATGTATGTATTCATATTCGACATCATTAATACCATGCACTAAAAAGTGATATTCAAATTACATGGAAAGTATAACTTGCAAATATTAGAATTATTATCATTACAAAATATGGAAAGTGGTAATTACCATAAATATAGAGAATTTTCTGTTGTTTAGTTTAAATAATTTATATGTCTATTTTTCATCTAAGTAAAATAAAGTGCTAGACAGAATAATCTAACGAATAAAAAGTGTTATATGATATATTTTTATTCATTAATTTTCAATTTTCTATTATTTATAAATTATGTCATAAAAATCTTTAGAAATTTAGATTAAGTTATAAAATTATCACCATATCTCAAAAATTTTATGAGATTTTATAATACCGCATCTTTTGAATTCCAAACTCATTAAAATTAAAATTTAATTTCATGCTTATTATTTAAAATTATAAACATAATATATAATTTTCATATAATATTTATATCCGCGAAATCGTGGGCAACCACCTCGTATATATTAAAAGGATAAGTCATGATAGAGTATTATCATTGTCTAATCAAATTCCCCCGTATCATTTTTCTTATGTATTATGTTTCCTTATTTGAACCAAAATTTAAGAAGCCTTATTATATTTTAATATGAAAGTAGACTTCATTTTACAAACTAATCTTAATACTAAATGTATATCATATTAATGTATGCATATACTAAAAAGAAAATAATAGTGGGAGGTTATTATTACCTCAGATGAGTTCCACAATATTAAAACCCCACACACCTATTTGTTTAGATCAGAGAATATAGTTTAAATAGACGGTTAGATTGACCATTTGTTCTAGTTTCACCTGCAGAGAATAAAACTCTCTCTCTCTCGAGGGAAAACGTTTTGAGGTAAGCAATTCAGATCCACCATATCATTTTTGAACTTGTGTTTGGTTGGTGGGAAACAAAAAATCTGGGCTTTCAACTTAATTCATGCCATGCAGATGCTTAGATATTTTCTTACCAAAAATGGAAACATTTGTGAATTTGGTTTATGTTGGCATACCGTTTATAGATTAGCCTTTTTTGCGTTAAAGTGTCTCGGATTTGGATTCACTTCTTTGAACACCCTTTGCGTTTAATGACTTATGTATAAAACAGCTATTCGGAGCTGATTTTATTATAGCTTCAGTGATCTCGTCTTTTTCTTTTCTTAAAACAAGCCTATCTTTTATTTTTTATCTTCCTACTACTTTTCTTAGCTGTTTATAGATTATGAGTCTTATATAGTAGTTTTATAAAGACAGTACACTCACATGGATTGATTTCATTACACTAACACCCTTTGGTACCATTATAACATGACTTTGTTTCAAAGGACAGCACCGGTTTGCTGAACCATATCTGAATCTTGGACTTGTATCTGTTCATGTCTGAATAACTTTTATGTGTGTTTGATCTTGATCAGTGATAATAATCTGGGAGTGCAAAAGAAAATTGGTGGATCTATATCTTTAAGATGACAATGATGGCATCACTTTTGGATTCTTTAGTATCTAAAATGCCTTCATTGTCGACCTCTGATCACGCCTCTGTGGTTTCACTCAATCTCTTTGTTGCACTTCTTTGTGCTTGTATTGTCCTTGGCCATCTTCTGGAGGAGAACCGATGGATGAACGAATCCATTACTGCCCTATTGATTGTAAGTGTATCACTGCACACACACATATATATATATATATATATATATGATTTATTACAGTTCAGGTAGCTGAATGATTAATCACGCATGTTTCTATCTTGAATGATGTTTTTGGTTGCAGGGGCTGGCCACTGGTTTTGTCATTTTGTTGATTAGTAATGGGAAAAGCTCACGTCTTCTTGTCTTTAGTGAAGACCTTTTCTTCATATATCTTTTGCCACCCATTATATTCAATGCAGGGTCAGTTTTCATTTCTTCCATTTTAAACTTTTGTATTGTATGAATTTTCTTTGGTATGGTTTTTGCTAGAGAGATTGGTATATGAATGACTTGCAGAGCCGGTCCAGAGATTTCAGGGGCCCAATTCAAAATAAAATATTTCTATTTCTAATTTTAAATTTAACATATTTTTAATGATTTTTGATAGAAATTTAAACTAAATTTCTCTAACGAATCAAAGTTATGAAGTTTACTAACATAAATGTATGTATTTATTTAATTTATAATAAAACTTATTTATATTTAATAATATAAGTGTATTACTATTTTGTTATTACCATTTTATAAACTATTTATACACTATATAAGTTAGTATAAATTAGTATATGCGTAGTATATAACACGGGTGTCACTCAAAAAGACAAGACTTTACACCAGAATGAGGCACTATGTGATTCTAGGAGGTATAAGTAGGAAACTTAACATATGTTGAAAGTTTTGGTTCTGCTTCTATATACATCAACTTTTGTAGAACTTGTGTTTGTTGAAAAGAGAGAGGGCGTCATGTGTTTGTTGAAAAGAGAGAGGGCGTCATGTGTTTGGTCAATTAGTTAGATTTTATTTACGTGCACGTTGGTGGTCCTGCATTGTTATAGATAATTACTCTTTTCAGGCTTTTCCAGATATTTCTCAGAGGGATAACTTTTATTTCCATTGTTGTCTGTTTCAGGTTTCAAGTGAAAAAGAAACAATTCTTCCGCAACATCGTGACTATTATGCTTTTTGGTGCTATTGGAACTGTTATTTCTTGCACTGTCATAACTCTAGGTAACCTTACTTCTCATTTCGTTGAAAGCTGCTTACGGATTCAATCCTGTGGTTTCATCAATCTGTTAGGCTGCCAGGTAGTTTTTTTTGTATCTAGTGATTTATCTAGTGGTACTTGGAACAGGTGTAATGCACTTGTTTAAGAAATTGGACATTGGTACCTTCGACTTGGGTGATTATCTTGGTAATTAATATTTCTCTGAACCAATGACTTTTGCTTTATCGGTTTTCACACTAAGGGACTTAAACTTTGTTTTGATTCGCAGCAATCGGTACTATATTTGCTGCAACAGATTCCGTGTGCACGCTGCAGGTAATGTGTTAATGAAACTACTTACAAACCCATAAACAAAGTGGACCAAAAGTAGTTCTTGTGTTGTTGTGATATATATATAGGTTCTGAATCAAGACGAGACACCTTTGCTTTACAGTCTTGTATTCGGAGCAGGTGTTGTGAATGATGCCACATCAGTTGTTCTCTTCAACGCTATTCAGAGCTTTGACCTCACCCACCTTAACCATGAAGCTGCTTTTCAACTTCTTGGCAACTTTTTCTATTTGTTTCTCCTCAGTACCTTGCTTGGTGTTTTGGTAACTTCATTTTTTTTTCCTTTTGTGTACCATTATTTCATGTGACTGCTATTTGCATGCTCTTGTGTTCACACAAACCATCTACAACAACCTTAATTTGTGGTTCATTTTGCAGACCGGTCTTATAAGTGCATATATCATCAAAAAGCTATACTTTGCAAGGTAAACATTTAGCATAATATATATGTGACTGTTTATTTTTTTTATTTTTGTTTCTCCATGTTTGGTCTAAAGTAAATGTCCACACATGCCATGTCTCTCAGACACTCCACTGACCGAGAGGTTGCTCTTATGATGCTTATGGCGTATCTTTCTTATATGGTTGCTGAGGTTAGATTCTATTATATACCATACCACTTTCGTAGAATTACATTCAAATGTATAACTGATATTATATATATTGTTTTGGCTTGCAGCTTTGTGACTTAAGCGGTATACTCACTGTGTTCTTCTGTGGGATAGTTATGTCCCATTACACCTGGCACAATGTAACCGAGAGCTCAAGAATCACTACCAAGTATGAAAATTTCTCCACTCGAATTCAAAAACACTCTTGTAGTGTACCTCTCTCAATTAATGCTTTATTTGATTGCCTTTCACATGACGACACAGGCATACTTTTGCAACATTGTCGTTCCTTGCGGAGACATTTATTTTCTTGTATGTCGGAATGGATGCATTGGACATTGACAAGTGGAGATCCGTGAGTGACAGCCCTGGAACATCGGTCGCAGTGAGCTCAATCCTACTAGGCTTGCTCATGCTTGGAAGAGCAGCATTTGTCTTTCCCTTATCGTTTCTTTCAAACTTAGCCAAGACGAATGAAAGCGAAAAAATCGACTTTAAGATGCAAGTATGAATCATTCCTACTTGGTACTAATTATGGATTCAAAAACTCTTCTGAGACTTAACTGTTTATATATGTCCTTGGTTTTCCCTCCCAACTCCTCCAGGTTGTTATTTGGTGGTCTGGTCTCATTAGAGGTGCTGTATCAATGGCTCTTGCATACAACAAGGTATTAAAAAAAAAGATGTTCTTTATTGGAAGAAATGTCATTTCAAATTTGGTTGAAAAATGAAAGCTTCAATTGGTTAACCTCTTTTACATATTTTGACTAAATGTTAGAGGTTAAAATGGCTAGTCAAGATAAATTGAGGTTTTTAATCAGTCCACGAGAAAAAAAAAAATTCAACCAAATTTGAAATGACATTTTCCCGTTCTTTATTTACTGAACTCTCTATATATGAAGCTTCCAATGACACAACACTTGCTTCACATTGCAGTTTACAAGGGCTGGACAAACGGATGTACGCGGGAATGCAATCATGATCACCAGTACTATAACAATCTGTCTTTTTAGCACCGTGGTAAGATATCTCTGGATGTTCATTAAGTTCATCCTTAATTTTAATTTGGTTAAAAATTATATGATTTTATCTTAAACTGGTAAAATTTACAGGTGTTTGGTATGTTGACAAAACCACTCATAAGATTCCTATTACCACACCAGAGAGTCACCACGAGCTTTTTATCTGATGGCAACACCCCAAAGTCCTTTCGGATCCCTTTGATAGACCAAGACTCGTTCATGGACTTTGCAGGAAACCATAATGTGCATAGGCCAGATAGTATACGTGGCTTCTTGACACGGCCCACTAGAACAGTGCATTACTACTGGAGACATTTTGATGACTCCTTCATGAGACCTGTGTTTGGAGGCCGTGGCTTTGTCCCCTTCGTCCCTGGTTCTCCACCGGACATAGACCCTCCTGAGCTCAGTAAAGTTTGATTGAAATAAGTATGTAATTTTTATTTATTTATTTATAATATTGTTTGTGAGGAGGACAGAGAGCTGTCACTAGCAGAAACATGGCAAAACTCTTTGCAAAGGGTTCTTCTGATTGCACTAATATATATTTGTATTTGTTTTCTTGTAACTTGTAAGGTGAAACAAAACTATACTTCTGTTTATGTATGTTTGAATTTTGTTGCTCATTCGAGCGGACCGGATTGGACCGGTTTAATTCGGGTTTGGACAATTGAGGAATTAGAAAAAAAAGGCTTTTCTATTGCAATCTCTTGTGCAGTACGTCACTGAGACTCGATAATGTAACGTGAGGTACATATGTGATTCAAGGTGAAGCAAGAGACAGTGGAGCTGATTATCTTGACTGTTGATACGAACCAATAAACAAAATCAGTAGTAATAAAATGAAATGTAGTGAAGGGTAGCAAAGTGCAGTGAAGTGCAACGAATTGCAGTGAAGTGCAACGAAGTGCAGTCAACTGTAATAAAGTGTTAAAAGATAAGTAAAGGAGGAAGCAAAGATTTAAATATCTAGTCTAAAGTTCTTTAAGTTTTGAAGTTAAATAAACATGTGGAAACAAATAGGAGAAACTGTTGGGGCTTTATGCCAAACCAAAGTCACATGTTTTGGCAAGAAGGGAAGAGAAGACGGAGTTGTCCCTTTTAGTCCAGCTAAACGTACTCTGACCCAAACCAGAGCTCCAATGTTTATTAGTTCATATTGTACTACTTGTCAATTCTCTATTATATTTATAGAACTCATGTAACAACTAAATCAGTATGGGAATAAAACTTATCATTATTCCCTAAATTCTCTCTCTCTTAGTTCTATCTTATTCTCTATGATATCTTAAGCATAATCTCATCCAAAATCTCTCTCTAATTCTCTAATTCTCACATGGTATCAAAGCATTTATGTTCTTGAGACCTAATCCTTCTCATACTCTTTTCTAAATTCCGCAAACACTTTGATTTTTCTTTTCTATTTTTGGCAAAGTTCATCTTGTTCTTGAACTATTCTTCATTTTCGGCTTCAGATTTTGCCAAAAATAGAAAACTTTAAAGTATAAATTCCAGTGATACTCAAGGGAGTTAACTACCTTTTGTGATCAAGGCTTGTCAAGACAGCCTTGGGAGGGAGAGGTCTCTGGTCCTATGTAACTGAAGACAACCCCTCATGTGAAACCATCCAAGGAGAGGATGGTACTGAATTGATGGTGGCTGGTGAAAACAAATGGGTCAAGAGGATCTCATGGTGTTGTCTATCATTCAAAACATCCTTGAGACATTAACCTTGGAAGCTTACTCCTATTGTGAAACTTCCAAAGAGTGTGGAACACTCTCCAAAAGGTGTATGGCAACATATCAAATTTGAGTAGAGTATTTGAAGTCAAGAGGGCTATAAACTCACTCCACCAAGAAGACATGGATTTCAACCAGCATTTTGGCAAGTTCAGAGCCTTGTGGGCTGAGTTGGAGAAGATGTAGAGGCCATGTAACTTGGATCCCAATGTACTGAATGAAATGCGTGAGCAGGACAAGGTGTTTGCCCTACTTCTCACCTTGAATCTCGGCTACAATGATCTCATTAAGAACTTGCTTAGAGATGAGAAGCTGGAAGAAGTGTACTCTCAAATCCAAAAAGAGAAAGGATCAGTAGGCCTATTTGGAGAAAAAAGAGAGTTGGTATTGGCAAACCAAGCTGAAGGGACTCCAAACAAGAGCTACTATAAGCCGGAGGACAAGAAGGTATGGTTGTGTGATCATTGCAAGAAGAAAGGACATGGTAAGGACAAGTGCTGGATCATTCACCCACATCTCAAGCCTCAGAAGTTCATGACTCCTTACAATAATGCAAGGGCCAACTTCTCTGGTGAAATGGATGAACCAGCCACGCCAAACACCATGCGCTGAACAGCATACCAAGGGCAAGGGTTGAGGCTGAACCAATACAAGACCAAGCAATTTCCACCAGTGATAGAGACCAAGAGGGATCTAAAATTGAAGTTTCTGAGGAAACTTCTTTTGATCCTGAAGGAGGAAATCAAACCGAGATACAACCAGCCAGCTCAGTTTCTCATGATCAAGAAGAGCATCAAGAACAACAAGAAGAGTCAGTGGTGAGTGGAGATCAGTCTACGGATGATGGGACTACACCAGCTGAAGAAACGGTCCAGCCTTTAAGAAGAAGCACCAGAATAAGACATCCTCCTTCACATTGCTGCTACACAAGGGTCTATTTCAATGCACAAGCAGTAGCTCATCCTACTAGGACCGTGTGCTCTCTAGTTCAGTACCCTCAAGATCATGTTCTATTCATGGGTACACTAGACCAGGGATATGTTCCAAGGACTTATGAGGAAGCTATGGAGCATAAGGTGTGGAGAGAATCAGTGGGAAATGAGACCAATGCCATGATAGTTAATGAACCTTGAGGGAATGAATTTTTACCTTGCTAAGGTTTTAATGAGGGAATGCTTCATGGCTTCGAAGCTTGACTTGTTTCACATGGTCAAACTTGAGGGGAGTGTTGAGATGAAGCAATAAACAAGATAAGTAGTAATAAAGTGAACTGCAGTGAAGGGCAGCAAAGTGTAGTGAAGGACAACGAAGTGCAGTGAACTGCAATGAAATGTTGAAAGGCAAGTAAAGGAGGTAGCAGCGATTTAAATATCTGGTCTAAGGTTCTTTAATCTTTGGAGTTAAATAAACATGTGGAAACAAGTGGGAGGAACTGTTGGGGTTTTATGCCAAACCAAAGTCACATGTCTTGGCAAGAAGGGAAAAAAATGAGTTGTCCCTTTCAGTCCAGCTGAACATGCCCTGACCCAGACCAGAGCTCCATTGTTTATTAGTTCCTATTGTGACTTTCTATTATATTTATAGAACTCCTGTAACAACTAAATCAGTATGGAAATAAAGCTTATCTTTCTTCCCTAAACTCTCTCTCTCTCTCTCTCTCTCTCTCTCTCTCTCTCTCTCTCTCTCTCTCTCTCTCTCTCTCTCTTTCTCTCTCTCTCTCTCTCAGTTCTATCTTATTCTCTTTAATAATCTCAAGCATAATCTCATCCAAATACACTTTCTAAATCTCTAATTCTCACATTGATACTGTAGCGCTAAACTGCTCTATCCATTTGTCTTTTTCCTTTTATCTCGTAAATCTTTCCTCCATCATAAACACACTGATCTGTGAGAATTGCAGATTGAGATAGTAATGGGTTTGAAGAAAGAGTTTGGGATGACATTGGCAGAAGAAAGATCAAAAGAGATTGCAACAGTCCAACACGCTGCTGAACTCATTTAAGAACTCATCCAACAGAAAACCACCTTAATGTCTTTGTTCTTGTCTTTTCTCATCATGCTTGTACGTCTTTGTACTAATGGTCTATTGTGTCAATCTGTAGACTGCTACAAAAGTCTTTCTTTTAGATTATTTAGTTTGAGGAACATAGAACCTTGATGTTACATGTTTTATTCAAAAGTATACACACACACATAATACCGTTTCATAACGCACAACTAAAAACTAAAGCCTTGAAAAATGCGGCAATAACTTGACTCCTACGAGAACGTACCAAACTTTTCTATTCACAGTTTAAGAAGGTGAAGAAGCTACTCTATGTCCTATTCCCAATCAGCATCGAGCATCTTTCATCTCTGAGTAGTACACATTCTCCAAGTTTAGATCTTCTTCCTGCAGCAAAGCCACTCGCATGAGAAAAAGGGCAAGAGAGAAAACAAATGTGTGCTGTATTTTACCTGGAAAAACTCTGCCAGAAAAATAGTGTAAGAGCATCCACAATGGTGTTTTCTATGGGAATCCTTATTTTTTTATTTTTAATTATTTTTTTTTCTTTTTCAGATAATAAAAAATGAAAAAAGATATCAATGAATCGCGAATCGTCACGTGTCGTGGGACCTATAAATAGTGAAATGATTCGCTAAGAAATAGTCATTATTTAAGGATTTTAAGGATTGAATTCTTAGCTTTTGATAAGATCCATTGATTATTTAATTATTTTTTCCCTAAGAATTCTTTTTAAGGATCTATGTTGCGGATGTTCTAAAGAATAGCAAAGTATAAGGCGTGGTAGCAGACACTCATGACCCCCATTCAACCTGCATGCATTTTGAATTTCTTTTTTTTTTATAAACTTTTCTTAAGAGTTACCAATGGAAATTTTCTAACTGAAACAAAGAAGGAAAAAAAAAAGAAATCTATGCATATTTCTAACAAAAAAAACACAGTTTAAAAAAAATGAGATAAAAATTTTTTTGCGGGTTGGCGGGTACCCGCGATTCAAAATCCACCAACCCGCACCCGCCCCGCATAAAATACTCAAAACCCGCACCCGGACCCGCCAATCGATTTTTTCAAATTGTTCAACCCGCACCTGCCCCGCAGCGGATCAAACAAGGCGGGACCCCGGGTGATGACTCATATTCCCATCTCTAATGAGAGTCGACTTATTAGGTCCAAGTAAAAAAAATTGAAATATTATAATTATCTTTATCAATAACTGAAAAGAATATGACCTCACAGTGCATAGTTTTTTTCTTTGGTAGCTATGGTCAGTAGCGGAGCCAAAAATATTTATATTGGGATCATAATTTATATTAGATATTTTACCCGCACATGCAGACTTAATTATCTTTAAATCAGTTTTAAAAATCATCAAAATACAATATAACATCTTTAAATTAATACTCTATAAATTAATATACACTAAAAGTCTCTATAAAATAATATAGTTTTATAGTTCCAAATTGAATTTTTGGTTCAATTAATATATCGATAAATTAATAATCTCTATAAATTAATAAAAAATATAGTTTTGGTGTAATCCCAACATTATTAATTTATAGAGGTTTGACTGTAAATGATTATTTGCATCCAAAACTCGACCCAAAACAGTAAATGTTTTTACTTGATAAAGTTATTCACAAATTAAAAAAAAAAATCTAATTTTTCCTTTAAAATTTTTAAAATTTTAAAGTCTATTTCTTTCTTCTTAATAGATAAAAATATAGAAATCTATCTTTCAATTTGAAAAATGAATCAATTAATATACATTCAAAAATTGATCGTACAGAAAGAATAATATTAGTTTGGATAATAATACAATATGTTTAAATTTTATTTTTGTCAAACACGTATTTTCTTTGTTTTTGAATGATCTTTTATTTTGTTTTGATTAATTCATGTTTAAGGTTTAATTATATAAAATATAAAACTAAACTGAATTTAACATGTGAGTTCAGAGGCAAAAAATAACTTCACAAATATATATCATTATATTATATTAATTTGAAAAGAATTACGTATTATAATTTTTTTAATTTTATATTTTCAGTTATATACAATTAAATTTTTTATTTTATTAATGTTATTTATGTATTTTCTGTTTTTGATTTTTTTAATTAAAATATATTTTCTGGATATCAACACAATATATATAGGAATTATTTTTTATTTTTAAATATATATTTAGATTATAGATAATTCTTATCATTATTCTTTTCTAAATATTTATCTAATCAAATAAATATTAAATTCTTTTTTTGGCTGATTTGTATATTTATTCATTAAGTGTATAAACGATATTAATCACTCCAACTTTTAACGTGAGAGCTCCGTTGCGAAAAATAACTTCGCAAATAATAGTATAGATTAACATATTAAATTATATTAAAATATAATTTTTATTATCGGTTAAAAGTATTGTTACAAAAATCAATAAACATATTTTAATTTTTAAGAGAAATATTCAGTAAAACATAAAAAATACAATATTTAAAGGTATTTTAGTAAAAATTTGAAATAAAAATAGAAAATGATCTGAAATAATTTTAAAACAAATAAATAAAATCAAAAGTTTTTATGTGACAAAAGAAAAATATTCTCTAACTGAAAAATATTTAAAAGAATGAGAAACGTTAGACCGTGCCCATTAGCAAACTTAGGGGGGAGTTCATAAGTTCCCAAAAACAAAAATAATAATAATGTGATTTTGGTGAATTTGTCTCCTGTAGACTCTTACATGTGAACTGGTATCATCACTGTTTCGCGGATCCCACGCCACATGGCGGCACGTAATTGGGCAGGTTATTTTGTTTTTTTTTAAATCAAATGAAAAAAAGAAGAAAAAAAACAACTAAAGTTCTGACCCCCCCCCCCCTGTTTAAAGTTTATTGATTGACATGCTCTTAAAAGTTGAAAATCATACAAACAAACATATAACTAGTTTGAAAAGCAACAAAAACTAGTTTGATCCATATATTCAACATAAAATCAGATTTTTAGGCCCATAATTATGAAAAATTCTTGAGTTCACCCCCTAGGGTGAACCTCTAGGTTCACCACCCAAATAGGATTGCATTATTTCATATTTGATTCTTTAAAAAAAAAGAAACGAAATCTTGTTAAGTTATATTATGGTTTTAAAAATATAAATACAAAAATAAATAAAATATAATAAAAATTAAAATAATTATTTCTAAAGAAAATATTTTAACACTAAACTCTAAACTCTAATCCTAAACCCTAAACCTATGGGTAAATCATAAACCTTTGGATAAATCAGTGTTTTAAAATTTAGTGTTTATGATTTATCCAAGGGTTTAGGGTTTAGCATTAGAGTTTAGGTTTTAGTGTTTATAACCTACCCAAGGGTTTAGGTTTTAGGATTAGAGTTTAGGGTTTAGTGTTAAAATAATTTTTTTTATAAAAGTTACCCAAAGGTTTATGATTTACCTAAGGGTTTAGAGTTTAGGATTAGAGTTTAGAGTTTAGTTTTAAATTTTTTTTTAAAAAAGTGATTTTCGTTTTTATTAATATTATTATTTATTATTTATATTTTATATTTTAAAAAATATAATATAACATAACAAGATTTTGTTTACTTTTTAAAAATATCAAATATGAAATAATGCAATCCTATTGGATGGTGAATTGGTATCATCACTGTTTCCCGGATCCCACGCCACATGGCGGCCCACAATTGGGCAGGTTATTTTTTTTTTTTAAATCAAACGAAAAAAAGAAAAAAAACAATTAAAGTTCTGAAACCCCCTTCTAAAGTTCATTGATGGACATGCTCTTAAAAGCTGAAAATCATACAAACAAACATATAACTAGTTTGAAAAGCAACGAAAACTAGTTTGATCCATATATTCAACATAAAATCGGTTTTTAGGCCCATAATTATGACAAATTCTTGGGTTCACCCCCTAGGAGGTTCACCATCCAATAGAATTGCATTATTTCATATTTGATATCTTTTAAGAAAGGAAAAAAAATCTTGTTAAGTTCTATTATGGTTTTAAAAAAAAATAAAAAAAAATAAAATATAATAATTAATAAAAATTAAAATAATTATTTAAATATTTTAACACTAAACTCTAAACTCTAATCCTAAACCCTAAACCCTTTGGTAAATCATAAACTTTTGGATAAATCAGTGTTTTAAAAATTTAGTGTTTATGATTTATCCAAGGGTTTAGAGTTTATCATTAGAGTTTAGGGTTTTGTGTTTATAATTTACCCAAGGGTTTAGGGTTTAGGATTAGAGTTTAGGGTTTAGTGTTAAAATAATTTTTTATTTTTTTTTTCTTAAGTTATATTATGGTTTTAAAAATAAAAATAAAAAAATAAATAAAATATAATAATTAATAAAAATTAAAATAATTATTTAAATATTTTAACACTAAACTCTAAACTCCAAACCTAAAACCCTAAACCCCTGGGTAAATCATAAACCTTTGATAAATCAGTGTTTTAAAAATTTAGTGTTTATGATTTATCCAAGGGTTTAGAGTTTAGCATTAGAGTTTAGAGTTTAGTGTTTATAATTTACCCAAAGGTTTAGGGTTTAGGATTAGAGTTTAGTGTTAAAATAATTTTTAAAAATTTTTTTTATAAAAGTTATCCAAAGGTTTATGATTTACCCAAGGGTTTAGGGTTTAGGATTAGAGTTTAAAGTTTAGTTTTAAAATATTTTCTTTAAAAAGTGATTTTCGTTTTTATTAATATTATTATTTATTATTTATATTTTTAAAAAATAATATAACTTAACAAGATTTTGTTTACTTTTTTAAAAGATATCAAATATGAAATAATGGAATCCTATTGGATGGTAAATTCATAATTATATAAATAAAAGCATAAAAATAGAGTCAAGGTGCAGCATTGAGACTTGATCTTGAGAAAAGGGGGTCAAGGCATAGGATTTAAACCAACTGAACTAATGATATTTAACATATCAAAGCTTAAATAGTTTACTTTTAATATTATACTGGGGTCAGCTGACCACCCTTCTGCCTATGTAGATCCGCCCCTGGCTATGATTATGACATTCTCTACTTGTTAAGCTTTGCAGCACGTCTTCCATGACTCTTCTTTGGTGGTCCTTTGTCACGGCGCTTCAACATCTCTAGAGCCTACAATAACACACAAACTCTCAAGTTAATAGGCCAGCACCCCTGTTCTTTTGTTTGACGCTGCAGTGACCGGAAAAACCACATCTATTCTCATGGCAAATTCACGGCTGACGGGACAAAAACAACATTTTTTCCAGCCGCTGCGGCCAAGAAGAATGAATAAATCAGACGCGGAAAATAACAACGTTAGTGATCTCTTGAGATTATAGGCAAAAAAGTCACCGCTGCGTTTTACATCTGCAGCCATGGTGTCAAAAGGACTGAACATCATAGTGTATTTTTTGATGCCGCCGCTGATCGCAGCGTCGGAGAAAAGAAAAGGGGTAGCATCGGTGAAATTTATAGATAGAATAATAAGATCCGTTAAAACTATCATCCTCAACAAAATAAGAGATTATCAATTCTAATGTCCTATAAAGCTACGTTGTTGAATTTTACTGCAGAAAATCAATAGCAGAGCGCTGCAAAAGCTTCACATAACACAATAATGATTCAAGTACACATGTACAAGACTCATAGTTCCAGTATCATGTTTCTTCCTCATGCCCAGAAGACTAAAGTTCATATTCTATTTCTACCCAACAAACCAGAAATGATTCTCCCTTTGTTCACTCTCTGAAATCAATTAGGGAAGATGAACAGGAAATACACTCAAGCAAAGAACTACTACCAAAGATACATTATGATAAATTCAAGATCAGCAGAAATTTCCCCAAGCCTAAATGAAGCTCCTCAACCATTTCGGAATGCTCATTCCTTCTCCCTAAATTTTCTTTTACGCTGTTAGTTCTTATGCTTTGAAGGTCATATAATACCCGAAATGATTTTCTCTGAAATAAAGTAAGGAAGATGAACAGAAAAGGAAACAAACTAAAGCAAAGATACAACATTTACGATAAATTCTAGATTACCTTAAGTTCTCTCCTAAACCTTAACCCAAGCTCCTACACCAATTCAGAATGTTCAACCCCTCTCCCTAAATTTCCTTCTACGCGGTCAGCTCTCTAGCTAAACGACTCAATCACCCGGGTAATTAATTACAATGCGTGAGTACTACACTAATGCAAGGCTTATCAGCTACCTCACCACGTCAAAGAGAAATAAACTATTAATTTTTTTTTTTGTGTGGAAGCACTGTAGTCTAGTGGTTAAGGTTTAAAGGTTTCTACATCAGGTCTGGGGTTTGAATCCCAGACTACGCAGTTTCTACCTCATGGGGGTTTCAATTCCCGGAGAAGGTGAATGGCGAATTATGCAGATTGGAGAAAAGACTTACAAGAGATCTTCAGCATGGTGCAAGACATACCGCCAGGAATGGATCTCATAGGGCGACTCAAGGTGATACAGTCAGACGTGAATCCGCATGGCAGGTAGAATTGTCGGCTATAATATCGTCTATGTAATATTTCTCATAGTTTGTAATGCATAATTATCCAGTGTTAAAAAAACTATTAATATTTTCTTGTCCCTTCCTCTTTAGCTATTCCTAAATGTTCTTTGACCTTCATCTTTGTTTTCTCTGGAGTCTTAGATGAGAATGTAATAGATGATTTCTCTGTGTTAATCATTTGTTCAGAAGTTCTCTCGTACTCCCAGAAAATATTCTTCAATTTGGTGTACTGGTGACAGATGTCTGACAAAAGAACATCGTATCATCTGCAATAAGCAGATGATTAACACGAGGACTGCCTCTTGCCACTCTAATGCTTTACAAGGTACACTCTCCTTCTGCATTTTTGCACAAACTCGAGAGGACTTGACAGCATAGAATAAATAAATATGGGGAGAGTGGATCTCTCTGTCTTATCCCTCTCTTAGGAATCACTGATCCATGAACTGAGTCATTAATCAGGTAGGAGTAAAAACCGTAGACACACATTGCATTATTAGGTTCACCCACTTCTCGTGAAAACCCAATCTCTGTAGTACTTGTGAAATGAACCTCCACTCCACTCTGTTATAAGATTTGACATGTCTATTTTGACTGCCATGGTGCATTTCTTCTTAGCTTGAGAGGATAAATTATTTAGTTCACCTTTATTGTAATACGTAAAATGCATGTATCTCGACCAACAAATAAAATTAA
The DNA here is from genome assembly GCA_932364175.1 of Eruca vesicaria subsp. sativa. Taxonomy (NCBI): domain Eukaryota; kingdom Viridiplantae; phylum Streptophyta; class Magnoliopsida; order Brassicales; family Brassicaceae; genus Eruca; species Eruca vesicaria. The sequence continues at coordinate 73,144 of CAKOAT010136821.1, forward strand.
GTATAAAAATAGTATATAAGAGTATACAACAGTCTATGGAAACATAAGTTAGATTAGGTAATTCTAGGATTAATTTCCTTTTAAAACTTTAGTTAAAATAATTAAAAAATAAATATCAGTTAACCAAAATTATAACATTTAATTGGAGAGCCCTCATATGAGTGACACATCAACATAAGTCACTTAAGTGACTTCTTAATTAATATATAAGAGGATATCATTTTTTCTCATGAAAATGAATATGATGATAACACATAAGCAAAAATCAAAAATTACTTATCAATAATGTGTATGAAATATAAAAATTTTAATTTGGTACTAGAGATTGACCTGCACACCCATACGGGTATTAAATTTTACATTTTTTTATAAATTAATATATATTTTTTATAATTAAAATTATATATTTTATATATGTCATCAAATAATTGATTTTATATTTTTAAATCATATACATCAGAACATAACCCTAATCAAACCGAGTAATATAATTACTTTTGGTTATTTTTAGTTTGGATTCAAATACCCGAATCAATTAATATGATTAGTTTTGGTACAAAAATTCAAACATATCTCAGATACAGTAGTTTTTTAAAAAATTTAAAATTTTCATACACCAAAACTAAATCCATAGAAATTTTACATTCATGCAAGACAATAAACAAAGTGATTACAATAAACAAAGTAATTATCTAGAAGAAAAAAACAACAAATGAAGTGATTATTTAGAAAACACAATAAATGAAGTGAATATAATTAATTAAAAATAGAATGAAAAATCTACAGAAAATCACTTCAAAATAAGCAAGTATTGTTTTGTATTTCTGTTTTAATAGAATAGACTAGATCTCGACCCGCTCAACCGCACGGGTATTCTTTTTCATTTTTTTTTTTTGAATCAAAATGTTAAATTTATAACTCAAAAAAAAAAAGACCTTTACAAGTGTTTTTGAATTAAGAGAGTAAAGCTAAAACAGAACATAATCGAAAATGAGAAAACAGATAAATCTCTATTACTTCTCTTCCAAGTAAACTCAACACCCTCCCTTCAACACCAATCCAAAAAACCAACTCAGCATTCACTCCTACGAGTACCTAGCTCTCACTCCATAATGAATTATGTATAAAAATAAGAGAAAATTACTAGAATGATACACAAAAGTTGGTATATGACTAGAATAGTATACATTTTCTAAAAATTACTAGAATGTTTTTAGACTCCTAGTAAATTACAATAAACACCCTTGTTTAATTTTGTTACTATTGATACAAATTTTAATTATTAAATCCACATCATAATTTGACAATCCACGTCACTAACTAATTTGTGT
>CAKOAT010136932.1:3788-46786 GCA_932364175.1 Eruca vesicaria subsp. sativa
ACAATACATCCTCTACTGTCGGGTGTGAATACATATCTGTTTTTCTTAATCCAGTTACCTGAAACAATAATTACTGGATCCATAAGATTTTAGAGAAAGAGAAGAAGGTGAAGAACAGATAGCGGCGTCTGTAACATAAACCCTAATTTCGTTGTTGTAGTTAGTAATGACATGGAAAATAAAAGCTGACATGGATGATAACATGGAAAATCAGTATTTCAGCCACCAAACGAACATTTAAGTCAACCACAATAAGTCAGCCACTTAATACACCGTAAGTCAGCCAAAACGTGAATACTATTTTAGTAATTAACTTTTTGTTAACAATCAGCCATAACAAATATGAAATGCAAGAAGTCAGCTGTATCGTTAAATAAACCAGCCGGCAAATGAATGCTATTCTAGTAATTAATCTTTCGCTAAAAAGTCAGCCGTAAATCAGCTGAGTTTACTGTTACTCCACTTTATGACGGCTGATTAAATATAACTCAGCTGTAAAAACATCTCATAACTCGGCCGGTCGACAATCAATTAACCAGCCGTGATAGTTAACTCAGCCGTGTGGTAACCAGAACTCAATCGGATTTTCCAGGAACCAGCCTAAGGATTTATAAGTCAGTCGTAATATCTGACCGTAACTCAGTCGTTATCAAATAAACCAGCCAGATTTTTTTAAGTCAGCCGTAACGATCGACTGAGTTATGTTCATAACTCAGCTTATTTCTCATAAGTCAGCTAGGTTAGTTAAGTCAGCCGCAACGCACCTATATCTCGGCCGTAACGAAGTTCATATCGTATTGAGGCTGAGTTTTATGCCGCATTCTTACGTGGACCCGATTTTTTGCCTACGTGGCACAAAAAAGTAATGGCATTCTCGTAAATATGTTTTTTCTCACAACGTAAAACAAAGGCACGCTGGGTATTAAAAAAAAGGTAGTAATAAAAAAAAGTTTTGTATGGTTGTGATAATAATTAATAAAATTCATACTAGTTGAGTTAACTTCCCATAAGTAAAGACAAAACTCATCTTCTTAGTTGTGTACATATTCGGCAACCAATTCCCTCAAGCTTCATATAAATTAATTCAAGAAACTGCCACTTATTTATAGTGTTAGTATCAGAGAACTCATTATTATCGGCTTACTAGATTATTGTCCTCCTATGTCGCATCTGCTCAGGTACTAAAGGGGTCGGTTTATCATTTTCAGGTACTCATTTATCACATTACTGATGATTCTTACCCACACTTTCAGGTAAAAGCTGATTTTGAGGCCAAATTCTTCTTTTAACTCTTTTCTCATTTTATATGTAGTTAACACATTAAACATTACTCCCATGTTTCACAGTGGTATTGTTGTGTTGATGGTGATGGAATATGCAGAGAATATTATAAAGGTAATAAACTGGTAAATACATATTTAGTTTGCCAGCAGATTCCCCCAAGTAGTAGTCACTTTTGTATATGGGGTTTAACCCTTTTCAATATGTATGTAGGTTTATTCCATGTCAGTGGCACTGCTTCTCACTGCACTTATCTCTGTATACTTATTCAATTTTCATGTTTCATTAGTCTCCTTCCTGAACTCATGTAAGTTAACCTCATATGCATCTGCCAATAGAATCCATCTAACCTTTTCACATAAAGTATCCTAACATACGAGCTGAGGTTTACTGTGTTTGCACTTTGAAGGATATTTGAAAGGGCCTTTTGGAATCTTTTAAGATGAATGTAAATATTGATTTGTAAACCATTTTTCAACTATTGATATGTAAACCAAAACGGAGGAGTTTGCATGTGAGCCAGAGAGAGAGAATCTCTACTTTTGTTCAGCGTTTTTTAGCTTTTTTTTTGAAACAACATATTCTATGGACTATCATCAAACATCTATGGATTAACTTGACAGTGTATATCAGAATATTTGGTTCTTTAAAAAAAAATTATTTCTTTTATTCTAGACAATATTTAATGTTGTTTGAGATTTGAGTTTTGTGACTAATTACAAAATACCACATTTTTAATGTTTATATAATGATGTTTATATGCAACCAGAATAAATTTTATAAAAGATAAAATGACTAGGATAGCACTAAAAAAGTTTTTGTCACAAATATAACACTTAAGAATAAAAATAACTAAAATACCACTTAAAGTTTTATCAAAAACGATAAATATACACCTATATCCCAATGATAAATTAATTTAAACATTAAGGTTTAGAGTTAAGGGATGGGATTAGGGTTTAGGGTTTATGGTTTAGGATCTAGAGTTTAGGGTTTAGGGTTTAGAATTTAGGTTTTAGGGTTTAGAGTTGGGGAGTGGGGTTTTGAGGATAAGATTTCAATTTTTGAAGAATAATATTTTTAAATAAAAATTCAAAAGATAAAATGCTATTTTGGTCATTTTAGTTTTTGAGTGCTATTTTGTGACATAAACTTAGAAATATGCTATTTTAGAGATTTGTCCTTTATAAATTTGTATATTTTCTTAACCTATGTATATTAACCTTAAACACCAAGTATAATGAAAGAGAAAAGAGTACATTTCAAGTGACTTAGAGAATCTACATTGTCTGACCAGTAAAATTAGTATAAATGACATATTTTAAATGGTAACTAGATTTTGACCCGCGCTTGAGAAGCGCGGGTTTTGTTTTGGTTGTAAGAAAATTTATCAAATGATTAGATTTGTATTATATGATAGTTTTATGTTCGAATGTGATGTATATTTAACCTTTTAGTTGAGTCTTTTAATTGGATTATGCATAACCGGGTCAGCTTGTGATTGAACCGAGAATCCGAAAAACATTAATCCAAAAGACATTAAGACAGATAGCCGAGTAACATAAAAACATTAGGTTCAGTTTAATAGATCAAAATATTAAAAAACACAGGTTTTCTAAACCAGACAACAGTTAAAAAGTTCATAGCCATAACACCTCAAAACATAAGAGATGAGGACAGAGATCACTTAACGCCACATTTGTGGCTCTCCTAGCTTTTCCCAATCGAGATTGGGAACCTTCACATCAGCAAGACGGGCATGAGCAAGAGCAAGTTCGTTTTCCAGCTTGTCCTTAACATGGTTCATAACGCCATCGTTGAAGAGCTCTTCAAAGAGTTCAAGTTTATCGGCAATGCGATACACCTCCACCTCAGCATTATACTTCGCAACAACGGCTTCATGGAACGTCATGTACATGTTAAGAATCTTTCAGTAATGATTAGTCCTATCATTCATTCCAGACGTGTAAGCCTCTTGCAACATTGATCCATGAAACTGGTGCGAAGCCATACTTAAATCGTGATCTGCATGTTCATATAAATGGAAATTCTGTTAGACAAAAAAAAATGATGTATAACACCATCAAAACATGTAACATCAAAGTGAAGATATTAAAAGAGAATATATATATGAAAGATAACCATTTGTCATGACAGAAATCCTAACAAACTTAAGCGTGGATCTTATTAACTCTCATTGATCGGTTCATGCATGTTGTTTTGGCTGCTATAATCTTATACAAAATAAACAACATGTTTCGTTCAACAATGAAAGACCTAAAAAAAATAGGTAACAAATTTTGATTCCATATGAAACAGAGGAAAAAATCCTCCTTCTACTTGCAATGATAAAAACTAAAAAAAAAGATAACTTACAAAGCGTTTTCTTCTGGTTTGCTGAGAAAAATCTGGAGAAAAAGAGATTTTGATAGGAGACGGTAGAGATGCCACTTTATAGAGAGAATAAAAAAGAGCTTTGTAGAGTTGCCACACTTCATTTAATAACCTATATTTTTTCTCAAAATTAAATGTATTTGCCATTATTGAGCTTTTATTTTTGCACGTTACCAATATTAAATAGAAAAGCTTTAAATATTTTTAAACTTTTGACTGATAAAAGCTATAAGATTATGTGAATGTATGCCATATATATTGTTGTGCAATATATGTTCGTGGTATTATGGAAATAGTATTGATATCGAAAGATTAGTCTCATCTTGTGAAAATTAACATTTCTCTTATGTGTGATTTCTTATGTATGATATTCTGAAAATGAGATTTCATATCCAACTATGGAAACTAACTGACTAATGACAAAATAGATATAATGTATTATGTGATAGATTTTTATATGGAATTTGTATGTGATAGATTTGTATATAGAATTTGTATGTGAAATTTGATTGGATGGAGCCAAAGCCCATGGTATGTGAAATTTGATTGGATAGAGCCAAATCCCATAGTATGTGATATTTGTATATGAAATTTGATTGGATGGAGCCAAAGCCCATAGTAAACTTAAAGAAATTCTTACTATAAATTGGATGTAAATATAGCTCATAATCAAATTCCAATAATTTGTAAAATAATAACATCTATGATTCAAAACAAATAGTTTTATAAAACGAAGATATTCTGAAGATAAACCATGATCTAACATTAAAAATCACAACACAAAATAGTGTAAAATTTGAAATAGTATTATAACAAAAGCCTTATCCTATTTAAACAATCCACTTCCTATCTAATTTCAAAAGAATATTAATAAATTATCCTATTATTATATTTGATTTTTGCATGTTGAGAAAAAAGTCAAAAACAGTAATGATTATCTTGCATTGATAAACTCAATAAGTATACAAAATCTTTTGGTGCCAAAATTTTCTCATTATAACATGACTAAAATGTCAAATCATTACGTCTTGGATAGAACATCATTGAAGTATAAACCATAAAAGAAGCGTTTGGAAGTTGAGATATTTGTCAATCATATCAGAAGTACATTTTGGAAATGTCAAAACAAAATAATAACAAAGATATATTATAAAATTGAGATAACTAAATATGAAAAAGCTACCAGTTTAAAAATCAGATAGTTGTTTAATAGCGAGAAAATAAATATGGCGTATCTAATCATTAAACTTATAAATACATTTGAATCTATACTAAACATAACTAAAACCATTATCTGTAAAGAAAAATAATACTAAAACACCATAAATATGAGTAAATCAAGCAATAAATAAAGTAATAAGAGTAAATCAAGCAATAATAAACATTAATAATAAAGTCTTTAATAAAAATACCGGTTGAAACAACCAGTATATAATGTTCAACTTAAAAAAAAAAAGATTTAAAATAAACTTAAAAAATATAAGTTTGAGATTGGGATATGTTAGATGCTCAGTCATACATCATTGGCTCACCTAGCTTGAACCAATCTATAGTAGGAACCTGAACATCTTCAAGTTTGGATTCAGCAAAGACCATTTCCAACTCTGTCTTCTTCTTTTCATGGTACATGGAAAAAAGAGATTCACATTCATGGAGGAACTCAAGTTTCGCCTCAAGGCGAACCTTATTGAGTTTGACCAAGTGCCTTGCTTCAATATCTTTTGTCTGGTCACGATACATCACCATCATAGCCCTGTAATGCTTCATGGTCTCGAACTTACCCCTCTGGTAAGCCTTCTTCACAATTTCTTCTTTTTCCTCCATGAGTCGACCTTTCATTTTGAGATCCTTGTTACCTGCCATTGAGATACTTCTCAATGTTCAAGAAACAAAAAATAAATTTTAGAAATAAATATAACAAATAAGAAAATATAATAAACCGTAAGATATAACATAAATTAATTATGAGCGATATTCATAAAACCAAATCTAACCCTAGACTGCCAATATATGATAAATATATTTCCTCTAAATTTAAAACTGTTAATACAATATTCATAAAACGAAAAACAAAACAGTAACTGAAAATCTAACCCTAGACTGCCAATATTCAATAAAAACTGATTTGTAACCTAGAGACGGTTTACAATTCAAGGCAGAACAGATCTAACAACAGAAAACATGTCTTATATGCTTTGGGATGAAAAGAACAAAGAAACAAACTATATATTTTAGGAAACAAATATGGAAATATAGTAAACCCTAAGATAAATGCATGTAAAATATATATAAACACCCAGGAAATACACTCTATAGTTAGATCCACAAAAAATTTCTAGATTTATAAAATATTCAGACAATGGAACTGATACTATAACCCTAGAATGACAATATTCAATAAACTATGAACAAAGAACCTTTTATGACGGTTTATTCAAGGCAGATGATTCGAAACAGACTAAGATAGAACAGATCTAACAACAGAACAACATCTCCTAACGAACAAAAGAATAGAAATAACAATGAAAGAAAATCGTACCGTTTTCAGATGAGAGAGAGATAAATGAAGATATATTATAGTTATTGTATTCAATCGAAGAGTCTTATATAGATAAGAACTAAAGCTAAACATTAGTTGGTTTCAAGGCTTAACATAAATAGGTAATCTGATTAATAGCCCATTAGATATTAATAATTAAGAAGCCAATATAATTGGGTCATAAATTAGCATCTATTTTTGAAATGGATTAGATAAAAAATTATATGATTCGATGAAATACATGATCCTGTTCATTATGAGATTTTTTTAGGTATAAAGTAGAATGATTTGGTAGTTAAATTGTATAGATTTGGCTGCATGGTATCATATTCGGTTCATAATATAATATATACTTTTGAAAACGAAATTAAACTAAATATTAAAGATCAAACTCACTCAAGAACTGAAAATGCATTCTAAAGTAGATCAAATATAAAAATGAAACAACATTATCAAAAAAATCAGAGATTCTGGTTTGGCAAACCTGAGAGTTTGATGGTATTTAAGAAATCTGGAGTAAGAGCTTGATCGTTAACTGAAAATTTATCTGAAGCATCTATTGTATCAGAACTTAGGAAGATCATTTCCTCACCTGAAATATTTATAAAAAATTATTATGTTAACTTGATATATGAATGTACAATAATAAAATAATATTGATAACATAAAAAAAACTCACCATCGAGTTTATCCAACATGTGTTGATTAATCTTCTCGACATCCTGGTTAGTTGGATATAGTACTGTTCTCTCTTGGAAAAACTTAGGCTCTTTATTCTGCTGTAAAGAAACAACATCACCATACACAGCTTGGCTTATAGACTCAATAGGATCTTCTGCATCTAGATTAAGAAACTCTTCAGGAATATCAATTAGAGCCTCGCCATCATTTTTTTCACCTATATTTCCATCTCCAACATCTAATATCCACTTTGATAACTCTTCCAAATCTCTAGCTTCTTCAAAAGATAAATCGTTAGACATCAACCTCATATTTTTTGTCAGCTTCAACACTTTGACTTGCTTCCAAAGATAAGAAGAATTTAAAGATGCCAAAACAATTTCAGCTCTTCCAGCTCCATGAATTACAGGCAAAACTTGTCTGAAATCTCCCCCTAAGACAACAACTTTACCACCAAAAGGTAAATTGTCATTATTCCCAACAATTTCAGACATACTCCTATCTAATGATTCAAAACAATGCTTGCTCATCATCTGGGCTTCGTCCCAAATAATCAGAGAAGCAGCTTTAATCAAATTCGCTTGGTCTATTCCGTGAGTTAGTGTGTGATATACCATGATTTTGACCCACTTTTAGTTATGGTATTGATGTGTTTTTATGATAATTATATATGTTTTGGAGTCTATTTAGATTATTTACAGGTTCAGGTACGTCCTGGAGAAATATGGTGATTTTGGTGTCTTTTGGAGCCTTTAAGTGCAGAACTGCGAAGACGCGTCAGATGTTTAGATATGGATGGAGACCTTCCCATGGTGCGATTTCGCCCATATTTTAACAAAATAGAGCTTTGCGTTAGCTTTCCAATGCCACTGGTTTGAGGTCAATCCAACGGTTAGATCAGAAGTTATGCCCGTTTTACTGAAGAGTGGTCAGTCTGCCTCGCGAGAGAAGGCTGTTGACAAGATATGTGCATGTCGATCGATGGGAGACACTTCATATCGGTCGATATGAATGCAAGAACGTGGGCTGACTATATTTCATAACCGACTGAAGCCCACAAGTTACCAAAATACCCTTGACGATCAGAAACCCTAGTTATGATATTTATAAGCCATTGTTGAGGGCTACATGCTATCTAAGCTTTCTTTATTTCATTATTCTTTGTTAGGAGAGAAGGGAGGAACTCCTATCAGAGTCCTCCTGGAACTCCATTGGTTTTGATTTTATATTATTTATGTTATTCATCTATGATTTCTGTGACAATCTTCATATATGAATAGATCCACCTGTTAGATTTAGGGTTTAGATAGGTTGTGGGATTAGCCCCAACTATAGATTGCTAAGTTGTGATATTCATTGTTAGGATGTTCTTAATGCTTGTTTGTAGAGTCATGAACTAGAACCAAGAACTGGAATAGCTTAATTTATTAATCTTCATCTTGATATCATCCTGCACAAAAAATAAACCATATAAAATTAGTAATAATGTAAGAAATCAAACTTTTATTACTGTTGAAAATTTTGGACTTAATACAAGAATCAGATCTTAGGCACCAGCGATAGCCGGCCTAATGATCTGGTAAACACAGTTTCGATTCGATCCGATGCTATATCGATCGATACTCCTATAGAGTAATCGATCGACGGCAACACATATCGACCGACACTGCGATAGCAACATCGGTCGATACTGTCGGCATTCAGACAATGGATGAGTCTAACTAGCGACAGCTATAGATTTGTCTAAGAATGGAAGTTCTTATATATCATGCATGCAACTTGTTAGGCATCTATAGCATTATAATCCTGATTACCTGAATAGAAACCCTAGATCTAGCAACCATCCTTCCATCCAACAAATCCTTGCCAAACTGAACAATTGCCTTGTTCATCTTGTTTATTGCTTTCAAGTTTACATTATTTATTTACTGCATTAATACCTATTAGCCTAGCTTAATCATATAACTATTAGATCTTTTAGGTTCCCTAGCTCCCCGTGAATTCGATTCTTAAGTACTACAATTGAACCTCTTATTTGAGAGAGTAATTCACTCCTTAGGGTTAAACACTTGAGTGATATCAAATTAGTCGCCGTTGCCGGGGAGCTTTGATCGCCATTAGATCTTATTTAGTTAGATTTAGTCTAGGTTTTGTTACTGTTTTAAAATACTGATAAATTTTTTCTTCTTTTTCAGGTACATACATCTCAGTACCAGGAACAATGAAGAGAGGATTTCTAGTTCCTTCAAGGAAGGAGCCTGGTGGTTCACGCGTATCGATCGACACCCTCCAAACAAAATCGATCGACAGCGTACACCAGACATCGATCAATAAGGCACACCATCAATCGATCGATAAGCTACAAGCAGCAATGATCGATAGAGCCAACCAACCTACCAACAACATTGTTCGGCCAAACACTGTTCATCCGGCTACGCTTCATCGTGCTACTGTTCATCCGATATCGATCGACATCATTCATCTGATGTCGATCGATACTGTTCACCACAAGTCGATCGACACTCATAGTCGAACATCGATCGACAAAGCCTCGCTGGGAGCAGGTAAGTTTTCTGTTAACACATTGGTTAATCAGGAAGAAGTTCAAATTGGACCAATAGGTGAAATAAGCAATGCAATTAGCCAAAATAAGAATAAACATGGGACGAAAATCCCTGTTACAATCCATTCCACCTTGAATAAAGGTGAAGAAATAAAATTGCCTTTGCAAAACTACAAAACCCTTGTTCCCCTGAAATCGATCGACACGGCTCACAACGCGTCGACCGATACTACCCACCCGAAATCGATCGACACGGCTCACACCATGTCGACCGATACTACCCACCCTGAATCGATCGACACGGTACATTCCGTGTTGACTGATACTGTTAACCTGAAATCAATCGACACGCCTAACCGCGCGTCGACCAATACTGTTCATCCCCCGTCGATCGACACTATTCATCTCCCGTCGATCGACACTGCCCACCCAAAATCGACCGATACGGCTCACACCGCGTCGACTGATACTATTCTTCCAAGATCAACCGACACTATTGGCAGACAGGAAGAAAATTTTGACTCCGCAACTTGAGTACATCCCTCTTATGAGTCAGAATCTTTTTCATGGTTATCTTGACGAGCAACCGATAGTTCATATTGATAAGTTTGAAGAACTCATCCGGTTTCTCTTTAATGAAGTCTCTGAAGACTACCACTTCTGCCATCTATTTCCATTCACTCTTGCTGGAGAAGCAAGACGTTGGTTCAAAAGGTTGCTACCAGAGTCCCTCAAAACATGGATTGATATTGCGGAAGCCTTCTTCAACGAATTTCTCTATGACACTCCAGAAAATCTAAAGATGGAGTCAGCAACAACTTATGTGGTGGAGGATGATGAACAAGAAAACAATACTGGTGATATGACGCCTACATCGGTTGACACTATAACTTCTACATCAACCGATGCCACGATCTTTCTATCGGACGATATCATTCACTCGTCATCGATCGATACCATGATTTCATTATCGGTCGACACTGATCACCGAGACACTGTTCATCATGGTACGGTTCATCCGACGACCGACACCACTAGCATGGAGACAGAGAAGGACGAAGAGAACATACTTAAGATCGGTAATAAGGGTATCTGGTGAGACAAAGAAGGTAGTCCTTGCAACATTAAAGGACAATTGATTAATGGAGAAGAAGAATTAATTCCTGATGTGATTTCTTTTCCAGAAATGGATACCTTTGATCTAAGTAGCCAGTGGTATGATTGGGTAAGCGAGGACCCTTTCCAAGGTTTTCCTTATGAGGATCCCAGAGATCATATAAAGATACTTGAGGAGGTAGTTTCAGCAACCAGACATCAATTAATACCCGCAGACCACATTCTCTGCAAGATGTTCCCCCATTCACTATCCGGAGATGCGTTTGGCTGGTTCAGTAAGCTGCAGCCAGAATCTCTAACCTGCTGGGAGGACATCAAAGACGCCTTCCTAGGTAAATTTTTCAGCACTTTTTCAGAAAATTTGGAGATTGAGATGAGTTCTATGCTGGAATATATGGTGGAGGATGAGGAACAAGATGAGTCTGGAGAACTGAGCAGAGTGGACGAGGCTGATATTAAAGATCCGACCTCCACATCGTTCGACACCAGTTCCTTAGCATCGATCGACAGTACGACTGCAGCATCGATCAGCACCACCACCTCATCGATCGCCACCAGCATCTCATAATCGACCGATATAGACTTTTGTCATCGATCGATACCACTTGAAATCCTTGAAAGTTTGAATTGTCCTCAGGACACTGCAGAGTCGACATAGAAGAGCACTGATGTATCAAGTTCTTCTCCTTCCCTGGATGTAAACATAGAGAATGGAGAGGATCTTGGAGATTTGGATTCAAGTAAAGAAGTTACTTTAGAAGACTTCTTGGAGCTGAAGGAATGGCTTGCGGATGTAGATCAGAATTTGGAGCAGAAGCTTGATGACAAACAGAATGCTGAGAGGAATGATGGAGAGACTTCATCAAGGGCTAGCATCGATCGACACCAACCTGATGAGATCGATCGATACCCTCCCTGCATCATCAATATACATCCACCTTACGGCATCGATCGACAGTCGCCATACATCATCGATCTACATACATCCGAATGCATCGATCGACACCCACCCGATTGTATCGATCGAAAACCATGGTTGGATGAACTGCCAGGATACATAGTCAAAATGGAACCAGTTGAGAAGATAGTGCAAGCCTCACACATTACTGTCCCTAAACATCAGAGACCACCTATTTGGACAGAAGAAGCTGATGGGTTTCACAAAAGAGTGAAAAGGATACATGATCCTGTTAAGATTATGGTTCCAAATGCGGTGTTTGAGGTTGAATCTCCTATTCCACCAGATAAAGGTTTACAACTGAGTTCTTACATAGAGGTATTGGATGATCATCAACACGTAGAAGCTTCACATATAGGGTTGAGATTTAGAGATGAAGTTGCTAAAACCCTAGCAAAAGAAGCATCGATCGACACTGACCAGACACCATCGATCGACATGATTAATCCACCATCGATCGACACTTCCACTAGTTCATCGATCGACACCAGATGCGAATCAGAGCAGAATGAGTATGAAGTGTGTGGAACTATTTTTGATGGAGATACCACCACGCATTCAGACAAGTCTGGGGGAAAGAAGAGGATGAATTGGAAGAAGAGAAAAATAATCGATGGAGGTTCTCAGTTATCATTGATTTTTCACTTCTCAGATGATGTCAGGATATCCAAATTGAGATTACACAAGTCTAGGGAAAAGAAGGAGAGAAATTGGAAGAAGCGGAAATGAACCAAAGGAGGTTCTCATTTACCATTGACTCCTTACTTTTCGGATAGTATCAGAAAATCAAGAGTGCGCAGCAGATGCTTCTCACATCCATATGCAAAGCTTAAAGCACTTCTTATTGCTGAGATGATAGACAAAGGAGAGGAGTCAACGGAGAAGGCTTTCACACAAGAATGATAAAGCTTCAGAGATTGGACAATGAGACTTGTTTTGGAGCATGTCCTCATTCTCATCCGGACTAAATCAGATCTCCAAAGTCAAGTTAGATGACTATAACAAAGCGCTGAGTGGGAGGCAACCCACTGTTAGGTAATTTTAAATATGGTTTTATTTTAATTTATTACTGATATTTTATTTTCTAAAGATTTCAGGTAAAAAAAAAAGTGAATAGTAACGACGGCACTGTAGCAATCGATCGACACCGTAGCAGAAAAATCGATCGATACTGTAGCAGAAAATCGACCGATACTGTAGCAGAGTCACTGTAGCAGGATCACTTTTCATTCAAAAAAAAAACATTAATTGGTTTTCTTAGTTATTTATTACTAACCTTTAGAAAATTAGTGTTTTATTTATGTCAGGTATTAGGAAAAAGATTCAAGGAAGATGAGTATGCATAAGAACCGACGATGACTAGCTAGCATCGATCGACAGAGCATCAAGAATATCGATCGCCACTTAACTGTGTTGATTGATACTCACATTCAAGCAGGTATACAGTCTTTCTTTGTTAAATATTTCCTTATGGTTTATTGTACCTCCAATCTTAGGCTATATAACATTGGTCACAGTGTTATTTAAGTCTGAGGGAGGTTCTACTAATATTGTGTGTTTAGTTAGCTATTTAGAAAAGCAGACTCAAGTAGATGATTACCATGCTAATCGACCGATACGAACCAGTCGATATCGCTCGACACATACATACACGCATCGATCGACGATGGCGACTCACCATCGATCGATATCCATATCGGTCAGGTATATCGTTCACATTTTCGATATCAGTTACACAATTATTGTTTTTTTTATGTTCTAACGCCGACTAGTTATACACTGAGGACAGTGTATGATTTAAGTCTGGGGGAGTGGAATTACTGATGCTACTTTACCTCTTTTTGATCTTATTAAAAGTTTTCAAAAATTGGTTTTATTGAGTCAAGAAAGGGAAAAATTTCAAAGTTTTACTTTTTATCTTACCACTCTTTAGCACCATTCTTAGATTTGTTGATTGCAGAAAGTACTATAGATTCTAAATTGGATCACTGATCACCTATGACAACACTTTCATGATTGTCTGGAAGAACCAAAGCTGATTTCCAACCTAACCTGACATCTATTGCTTGTCTTGGGGCTTGGTATACAAGGGATCAGAATCCTCCTGCAAGTCTGGAAGATAAAAGTCTCAAAAAAATTTGGTTTCATTCTCTCCTTCCTTTGGCATCCCCAGAAAATAAAAGATTGAGATGATTTCCTGTAGAGGCAGAGGGCCCGGCTTAGTTCGCCGATGGGCGAACTAGGTACATTACCCATGACCCCACTATTCTAAATCAAATGAATGATCACACATTGTGGAAGCGAGGGAGAGGTAAATTACCTATGACCCCACTATTTGCCTACACTTTGTCAAAAGACCTACAAAAAGTAGAAAGATCAATAAGATGAACAATAGTTGTTCATTGGGATTGATATAAAAAAAAAGAAAGAATTGGGATTCAGAGAAGGGAGATAAAGAGAAAAAGGGAACCAGGATGAGAATGCTTGAAACTTGTTTGAGTTGAATCCATGTGTTCCTTGATCGATACTCCCAAGGTAAAGCCTACACCTTTATTTTTATGCATAAATGAAATCAGTAGAGGGAATAGACAGACAAGGAATGTTTAAGTTGATTGGCTAGATGTATTTGGTTGCTAAGCTAGGATATGGTATAATGTACTTCTGAAGTTGATAGATATGAGATGTGTCTTGCAACAAAGTAAGAGGTGATGATTTTAAAGTTGAGATTTTGATTGAGTCCCTGCTGTTTTTAAACTTCTTTCAAAGACTAACTTAAAGTTTGCTTGAGGACAAACAAAGGGTTAAGTCTGGGGGAGTTGATATACCATGATTTTGACCCACTTTTAGTCATGGTATTGATATTTTTTTTATGATAATTATATATGTTTGGAGTCTATTTAGAGTATTTACAGGTTCAGGTACGTCCTGGAGAAATATGGTGATTTTGGTGTCTTTTGGAGCCTTTAAGTGCAGAACTGCGCAGACGCGTCAGATGTTTAGATATGGATAGAGACCTTCCCATGGTGTGATTTCGCCCATCTTTAGACACAAGATAGAGATTTGAGTTATATTTCCAATGCCACCGATTTGAGGTCAATCCAACGGTTAGATCAGAAATTATGCTCGTTTTACTGAAGAGTGGTCAGTCTGCCTCGCGAGAGAAGGCTGTTGAGAAGATATGTACATGTCGATCGATGGGAGACACTTCATATCGATATGAATGCCAGAACGTGGGCTGGCTATATTTCATAACCGACTGAAGCCCACAAGTTACCAAAATACCCTTGACGACCAGAAACCCTAGTTTTGATATTTATAAGCCATTGTTGAGGGCTTTATGCTATCTAAGCTTTCTTTGATTCATTATTATTTGTTAGGAGAGAAGGGAGGAACTCCTATCAGAGTCCTCTTTGAACTCCATTGGTTTTGGTTTTATATTATTTATGTTATTCATCTATTCATCTATGATTTCTGTGACAATCTTCATATCTGAATAGATCCACCTGTTAGATTTATGGTTCAGATAGGTTGTGGGATTAGCCCCAACTATAGATTTCTAAGTTGTGATATTCATTGTTAGGATAATCTTAATGCTTGTTTCTAGAGTCATGAACTAGAACCATGAACTGGAATAGCTTAATTTATTAATCTTCATCCTGATATCATCCTGCACAAACTCAGATCTTAGGCACCAGCGATAGCCAGCCTAATGATCTCGGTGAACACAGTTTCGATTCGATCCGATGCTATATCGATCGATACTCCAAAACATTCTCTTGGAGTGAAAAATTAGCTATTGGCTTTGGCATAGATTCCCATGCCTCTAAAGAAGTACCCTTCCTCTTCAAAATCTTCTCAATCTCGTGAAGAGTTAGCTGTTTTATCTCCTCTTCACTCAAATATAAATCTACAAAACTTAATGCCTCCGATTAATATTGTGTATACGAGACAAAAATAATTAGAGTGTAATATTGGAGAGTAAACATACCTGGTCTATTTAATAGCTTTCTTCGACGAAACACAATATCTTCAGATAATAATTCCCAAACGTTTTCCCAAACAACTTCTGGCTTCGAAAGACTATCAGACATGAGCATGATCACAAAACATTGACGCATATATGACGCAGAGTCTGAAAAACTTGTCCTCACAATATCATCAATGTATTCCTGGTCGTCTTCTAATAAACCTCGAGAAAAGCATGCCTCTTTGTAAAACGAATACTCAACGTTGTTAAACGTTTTAATATCCTCGTAACATGTACAACCTCTTACAATATTCAAGAGGACACGCATATAAAACGCTTGTTCAATTTTTCTTGGGGCGTAGTTGATTCTACCAATACTGAATTCTCTTTTTCTATCAGTAAACTTACGTTGTTTTTTATTCCAGATAAACCAAATAGGAATTTCAGCTAGAGTCAGTGTCCGAGCAAAAGTGTTTACCTTGTTTAATTCAAACCAGCCCAAAAACATGGTATCTTCAATCAGAATCCGGTTTGTAATCTCTTCATATGTATCATCATCTTTGAAAACAATAATCTGTTTTCCAGGTAAATGAAACTGAATTCTCTCAACTGCTACGGAATGATCGTGTATAGAGAACTTAAAAATTCTCCAAGAACCTTCAGATGCTGATACATATCTGCATAATAAACACATTTATCATTTTAATAAACTATGTATATGAAAATAACTCATATAGATTAATATACTCATATAACTATTAGACAAATACCTGCAGTTGAAGAAGTCTTTGATTTCGTTTTTCTTCTCCTCCGTTGAAGCAGGTTCAGTAGAGACATTCTCAACATTTTCGTTTTTTTTTTGGTAATCTTCTCTCTACTTTCAACAGCTACAGTACACCGATCCTGACCTTTATTAATATACTTAAATAAGTACTTAATAGAGTCAGTCTGGTTACACCATTCAACATTAATGTGAGCTCTATACCGAAGTAAGAGTTTCTTGTTATAACGACTGACATATGTATTGTCACATTTGAAGCCATTTTTCTCAATGAAATGATCAGACTGTTCTCTTCTTCGGTAGACAAGAAATCCTTCTCTGTTAACCGTTGTCTTCTCAGCAAACGCTTTAGGATAGAGCTTAGAACATTTACCATTCTCCATGCAAGGAGAATTAATGTTGACAGCTCCACATGAACCATAAATCATCATATCTTTACCAACTTGGTATAGGTCAGGTTCCTTCTTTTTATCAAGAATTTCAGCTGATATGATATTGTCGATATCTTCGGTTTTAGGAAACTTAGATCCAGGTGGCATAAATAGTAGAATGTGAGCATGAGGGAGACCACATTTCTGGAATTTAATGGTATACATAGCTGCATTAGAAACAAACAGGAAAATTAAAAAAAATAACTTGGAAAATTAGCAAGAAGAAATGATCATAAATAAAAATACTCACATGCCACAGTTTTTCCCACTAGCTCTTTATTTGTTAAATCAATCATCAGGGATTCAAGTTTTATTTTGAAAATCCTACGAAGTATATCAGGCCTGTCGTCCGCGGTCAACTTGCGTGCCTGTAAATACCTGGTAATTTCAGGTCATTTAGGATTGCAAGTAAAAGTTATTAATAGATCAAGAAAACCAAAATGTTTGCAAATCGCCATAGCATCCAAATACATATTCTTCATGTATATTGGTCGTCCAGGAAATGAAGCTGGCAACAGAAAACGACTTCACTGGTCGTGCATATCACTTTTTCCATCATTCTCAGCTTGTTGAATAGAGTCAAAAGAATCTGATCTTAGACTCTTCTGATTCATTCGCAGATAACGAAGTCTGTTAGACTCTATTGTAGTGTAGGAATCCCCCAAGAATTGTTGTAACAACCTCTTAAAAGAAGAAGAGTGTGACTCTCTCCCTCCCTTTCATGAAGCCGGAAAGCATACCATTGCCTCATACTGATATTCTGCCTCTTATGCTTTGAAGTAGCAGCAGTTGTTCTTTTATTAATACCGAGTCTGAAGCCATCTTCACCATATGTAAAAATAAGAGGGTATTGAAGTGCTAAATAAGATGGATGTATCTCACTGATCCTTTTAAGCCATCATGTCTGCTTCTCTTCGAGAACAATATCTCTTGTATTCATGTCCAAATTGAAATCTCCTGGAATAAGTGCAGCAACCTCTGAGGCAGTTTGAGTATCATATGTCCTTCTATCGTTCTACCCATTACTAATTATCCTCATAAGTAGTGTTTCTTGAGGATAAGTTTTAAACTTTTCTATGGCAGATCTAAACTGATTCACATATGGATTCACTTCGTCAAGCATTTTCACTATCCTTTGAATAACCTGATTTCTCAATCTCTCTTTTTTAGACTTCTCACGCTTTGTTTTATATTTCCTGTTAAAACAATAATATAAAAATGGTGACTATAGAGATGTTTTGGTGGAGAACAAAAGGCGTTTTTTAAATAAAAAAGAGAGACTGAGAAATTTATTAGGTCATACCCAACAATAGTCAACCTGTTCCGAACTTCGTTTTCAGTGTCAACAATATAAAGCTGGCCAAATTTCGGATCTCCACCTGGGGGTGGTTTTAAGCTACCCATCAAATGATAATTCTCTCCTTGAAGAACAACCATTTTTAGTCCAGGGCTTGGTGGAGCAGATCGATCAATTTTACCACCTAGAGAAGTAAATGAGAAAACCATATTTAATTGTCTGATGTTCTCCCGAAAGTATTTGCTGATCTCATCGTCATCTCTTAGCAGTTTCGTTATAATCTCTGGTGAAGGCTTAAGTAACGGCAACTGAACTTGACCTTGACCACAACACAAAGAAAATTTTGGCTTTCTACTCTGACGTTTCCTATCAAGGCGTTCGCCATACCACATTATTGCACCACAATGTTCACATTTATAGACTAGATCACCTTCGTCAACATACTCTTGACCTTTAGAAAAAAAGAGATATCTATATTATTCAAACACAAAAAAAAATTTAAAAATAATAATGATATAATACATATGTAATGTATTACCCAATTTGTGCTTAAAAGGTGCTTTCTTCTTCCTAGGCTTTGAAACTGTACAAACACATAAAAATATATCTATCATATAATAAAAATCCTTACTTAAAAAAAGGAAACATTAATATTACCAGTGCGCTTGGCAACGGACCATCCCTTCTTAACAGGTTTCACTTCAAACATACTTTTGAACAAAATTGGCATACTCTTTACCCTAGATCTTTGATCATCAGGAACATCATCATAAACAGTTAGAACATTCTCATCTTGTTGAGGCTCATCATCAGAAACAGTTACAACATTCTCATCTTGTTGAGGCACAAATTCTGCTTCCGTGTCGGAATTAGTATGAATAACATCATCTTCCTCTTCAGAGCTTATATCATAAATCTGTGCATCTTGGTCTTCAACAAAAAAAATTGGCGGGTCATAATAAAGCATAGATGATTTATGTCAGACTTAAATTAAATTATAAATATTTAGGTTACCTTCAAATAATTCAAGGTCTGTATAACCAAAGTCGAATTCGTTTTCATTCACAGCATTTTCAGAGGTCGAGAATGCTTCCAATAGATTAGTAGGGTGGATACTGGAAGATGTTGTCTTACTCAGAAGATTGGATTGAATTACAGAGCTACCATACTTTGAGAATAAATCAGCTAAACATATAATCATAAAACATTATTAGAAAGCCATTTAAATATGCTTTCAATATATTGTGTTAGCAATATAGATATAAACTTTACATGATGTATTGGATATCTGTTTTAATCTCTTGGGATCATTTGATATATTTCCTATAGCCTCGTCTAGTAAGATTAGTTGAAATAGGTAGATGTAAAAAAAAGGAAAATGAAATATCTACAAATTACAATAAGGGAAGAAATATAACCAGTAGAGCCATTGATGGATTGTGATCCGGAAAAATGATGATTATAGACTTCTGATTGTGGGGGTAGTTGGTGAAGACTAAAATGTATTAGTAACATCACCCAAAATGGTACCAAAAACTCTCTCCAAGGGCAAAACATCAGATTTCTTCTGCCTAACTTTCAGAGTAATATTAACTTCAATGTCTTTTAAGAAAGAAGAGTTTCTCTTCCTTTTCTGATTAGAAGTCTCACTCAGTATTATCCCATTGGTAGTTAGTCATAGAAGCATATATGATGATATCGATGAAAATGAGATGAAACCTAAAGCTTATATTTAAGTTCTAACCTTTTATAATCGAGGATTATGTCTAATATTGGTTATAAAAAATAAATATACTCAAAGATTCTATTTTCCATTTTATAAGAAATGTGTTAAATGACTAAAATTAAAAATATTTGGAGAGATATACGCCATTGAATATTTTTCTATTTTTAAGAAATATGATTTGAAATGATATATAAGTAGTCATTTATACTCAAAGATAGTATTTTCCAAGTATGACCAATTATAATAAATTTAGGAATTTTAGACCATTCTAATACTGTCCCTACCTATTTTAAATATATTTATAATAAATAACATTTATACATTATCTCATGTTAAAATCATGTAAATATTTTTCCCTACATTATTTGTACCTAAGTTTACTTTTAAAAAAGTTGTGCATGAGAGTAATAGGTATCTTATGTCTGGTTTATTAAAGAGAGTCAAAAGTACTCGAAGTATATAACTTTCAGAATTTAAAAATCATTTCATTGTTATATAATCGATTTGGTAGTTTTATGTTTCAATGCAATAATGTATAAATAGATGAGTCAATGAATACTGAAGAAAAAGCAAATCATATATAATAAGTAAGAAAACCAAATAAATCCAAAATAAGGTGACACACAAATACAAACTAAAAAAGATATGAAATGAGGGTTCTGAAAAGAAAACCAAAACATAAACATTGCACTTCTGTAAACGGATTTCAATGTGATCAATTTTTGGGATTCTCCATTTTAATCGGCTTGATGAACTTCGTTTTAGAGGTACAAAGAAGCTCAGGTGCTTCCTTATCGTAAACTTTGCGTTTGAAAGAGGGAGTACAAACAATGTCATCACTCAGACCTTCAAGATACATGGGATCCTACAAATTAAGGCGATATGATAAATAGTTAAATACTTTTATGATTTATTTTAATCATAAGACATAGATAAGAGTTTAATAATCATAAAACATAGATAATGTATTTACGTTGCTTGTTTGGGTTGGAAGGGAAAGAGTTTCTGATATCTCACTTGTCATTAGCATACGTAGATCATTCCAGACCTTTTCAACTTTATAGCAACCACCAGAAGCCGAGTCTTTCTGAATGTAGACTCTAAACATAAAAGTCTGTCCAATCAACTTTAGGATTGAATCGGGAAAAGGATCATCGTCTTCAAGCTGTAAAATTGAATATTTGATATTGTATTATTCATCATGCAATAGGTAGTAGAAATGCTAAAGTCGAGAAGTACTAACTTCGTCCCAAGAACCGTTAAGTAGAGTAGTAGCAGACTCGGGAATAACTCCGGTAGCAATAGAATCCAATAATATAAATTGAGATTCACCAGTATCATCTTTAACCATTAAATGGATTTTGAATTTGTATAAAACAATATTAAAAAAAATTAGCTTAGAGTATATATGTAAATAAATTTGAATATCAGATTATGTTCTGTTACCGTGGACTAACAGATGTTACTTTGGATTTGCAAGTCTCACACCACCAGACGTTTGTAACAATTTCTCCCCAATTCAATTTCTTAATAGATTTTGAATGTGGATAAACCTTCTTGTTGTTACAACTTAAACATCCAAAATAATACCATCCCCAATCTGTATCAATCTGGTACATTGTGGCAACAACCCTACATACTTTTTCCTACAACAAAAAATAAAACTGAGAGTCAAAACAATAAAAGAAAAAGCATGCACATAAGATGTTTTCAAAATTGCAATACCTCAGATGTTTCAAGTAAATCCCGAAGATTCTTTTGAGGATAATGCATCCATTTATCTCACTTCATTTGCAACTCAAGCTTGTTCTCGTATGATTCAGCTTCTACTTACGCTTGAGAATCATCATTACCTCTGAGATTAAAATATCATATCACATATTCATTTCATAGAGAAAAATAAAACTGATTTATTGTTTGAGATAAATACCGTTGTTTAAATTCATCTGCCTCTGGTATTTCGGGATTGAGAAACATTTGACTTACATCATAAGCATTTGAGATTTGGATCTCACCTATAACATAAATAAATAATAAGAAATTGAGTAGGTAGAAACATATTTCCAAGTATATTAATAATCAGAATTTAGTACAAAATCGAGATATAAGTGTTTGTTATTAAAGGAGAGAGCTGTTTTTCTTTCTTACTGAACTGTTTATATTATGGTTAAGGCACTTCTCCCTGGATGTTCTGCTCGTGGTTTAGCAGCAATTTGTTATTCTTAGCAGTAGAATATGATCACTCCATCATATAACTTAGATTCAGAGAGATCATATATGCCTTTCAATTTTGCAGGCTATTATAGAAAGAGGCCTTCAATGAATATAAATGTACAGAACTTATCGATGTAGGTCTTTTGGATGGCTTATAGTGTTGTTGCTATAGTGATCCAAGATTATGTCATCGCAAATAAGTAAAGACAAAACTCATCTTCTTAGTTTTGTACATATTCGGTAACCAAATTCCCTCAAGCTTCATATAAATTAATTCAAGAAACTGCCACTTATTTATAGTGTTAGTATCAGAGAACTCATTATTATCGGCTTGCTAGATTATTGTCCTCCTATGTCGCATCTTCTCAGGTACTAAAGGGGTTGGTTTATCATTTTTAGGTACTCATTTATCACATTACTGATGATTCTTACCCACACTTTCAGGTAATAGCTGATTTTGAGGCCAAATTCTTCTTTTAACTCTTATTCTCATTTTATATGTAGTTAACACATTAAACATTACTCCCATGTTTCACAGTGGTATTGTTGTGTCGATGGTGATGGAATATGCAGAGAATATAGTAAAGGTAATAAACTGGTAAATACATATTTAGTTTGCCAGCAGATTCCCCCAAGTAGTAGTCACTTTTGTATATGGGGTTTAACCCTTTTCAATATGTATGTAGGTTTATTCCATGTCAGTGGCACTGCTTCTCACTGCAGTTGTCTCTGTATACTTATTCAATTTTCATGTTTCATTAGTCTCCTTTCTGAGCTCATGTAAGTTAACCTCATATGCATCTGCCAATAGAATCCATCTAACCTTTTCACATAAAGTATCCTAACATACGAGCTGATGTTTACTGTGTTCGCACTTTGCAGGATATTTGAAAGGGCCTTTTGGAATCTTTTAAGATGAATGTAAATATTGCTGTGTAAACCATTTTTTCAACTATTGATATGCAAACCAAAACGAGGAGTTTGCGTGTGAGCCAGAGCGACATAATCTCTACTTTTGTTCAGTGTTTATTAGCTTTTTTTTTTTTTTGAAACAACATATTCTATGGACTATCATCAAAAATCTATGGATTAACTTGACAGTGTTTCTCAGAATATTTGGTTCTTTGAAAAAAATTATTTCTTTTATTCTAGACAATATTTAATGTTTTTTGAGATTTGAGTTTTGTGACTAATTACAAAATACCACATTTTTAATGTTTATATAATGATGTTTATATGCAACCAGAATAAATTTTATAAAAGAAAAAAAATGACTAGGATAGCACTAAAAAAGTTTTTGTCACAAATATAACACTTAAGAATAAAAATAACTAAAATACCATTTAATGTTTTATCAAAAACGATAAATATACACCTATATCCCAATGATAAATTAATTTAAACATTAGGGTTTAGAGTTAAGGGATGGGATTAGGGTTTATGGTTTAGGATCTAGAGTTTAGGGTTTAGGGTTTAGAATTTAGGTTTTAGGGTTTAGAGTTGGGGAATGGGGTTTTGGGGATAAGATTTTAATTTTTGAAGAATAATTTTTTTTAAAACATTTCAAAAGATAAAATGCTATTTTGGTCATTTTAGTGCTATTTTGTGACATAAACTTAGAAATGTGCTATTTTAGAGATTTGTCCTTTATAAATTTTATATTTTCTTAACNTGGGGATAAGATTTTAATTTTTGAAGAATAATTTTTTTTAAAACATTTCAAAAGATAAAATGCTATTTTGGTCATTTTAGTGCTATTTTGTGACATAAACTTAGAAATGTGCTATTTTAGAGATTTGTCCTTTATAAATTTTATATTTTCTTAACCTATGTATATTAACCTTAAACACCAAGTATAATGAAAGAGAAAAGAGTACTTTTCAAGTGACTTAGAGAATCTACATTGTCTGACCAGTTAAATTAGTAGAAATGACATATTTTAAATGGTAATAACTATTTAATATTGGTAATTTTAGCTAAAAATAAATTATAAAAGAGATGGAGCACAGTATTTTAAAAATTGTCTCACCTTGCATTTCTCTCTTTCTGTGCGGTCCTAATTGGAAGCAAATAATCTAGATTAATTAAGTGTGATGTAATGAAGACATAAATATGTTTTTCCAATTATTACAAAAAGTAGAATCAATTGACAAAAGCTAAAATTATGATATCTCAATATCCAGCTGAAGCCATAAGAGAAGAACTCTCATGCCTTCTAATATTATGATATCTCAATATATTAGAAATATCCCATACTTTCTAATATTATGGTATCACAATATATTAGAAATAGTCGAACTGTACAAAGATTATACATAGCAATTGTAATAAGAAAACAAACAAAAACCAATCAAAATCTTTTAAGGTATATGTCCAGCATAAAAAATGGGTGGAGTCAAAAATTATGTTTGTCTTGACTAGTCACGTAAAAAATATGGTGTAATCAGTGTTGATGGAAGAAAAAGAAAATGGAAAGCAAAAGCATAATGAAAGTTTTGGAAAAAAATGAGTCATCATTGGTAATTAGAGTATTTCGTACCCAATTCCATAGTCCATTCTAAAATAGAGTTTGAAATAAGAAATACTTCAACCCTATGTTATTTTTACACTCCATAATAGAACAAACATGGATTTATCCTATAACTGAAGTAATACTTTATGTTTTTTTTGTTTACTCTATTGTTTTGAAAAAATAAAATAGAATTGGAATGAATTTAATATCACTTTGGATTTACTTCATTCTAAAAGAAAAAAATAGCATTTTACACTGGAAATGCTTTTAGTACAAAAACACAGTAGAAATGACATCCAAGCAATAAATAAATATTAAATCATTAAAAACTAAATTATATAATATATACAGACAACATACAAATTATTTGCAAGTAAATTTAGATATATAGAATGAAGAATGACTAAAAATATATATCATCATATAATATTGAATATTTGTTATAATTATTGTCATAATACTCTGTTCTTTATGCCAAAACAATCAACAGATTTATAAATAGCATATACGCTACTAAGAAGATCGAATCTTTTATAGAACAAGACCAAAAGATAGAATGATGGTAAAAAAATTGGAAATAGAGAATTGCTGTGCAAAGTCAAACAACAAATATACACAGAGAGCAAGACTTAGTAATATATATTCATAATATAATTTCCAAAAATTGTGTTCCAAAAAAAATACACAGAAAGCAAGAATCAGCAAAAAAACTCAGTTAAATACATTCATAATATAATTTCCATAATTTATAATTTTCAGTTATGCTAAAAATATTTTATTAGTTAATTGTGCTACTATTTTTTTTAATTATAATAGAAACATATTTGACAATTATATTAATTTCACGCCATAATGAAGAAAATTTTAAAACTAAAACTTATCCAAATACCAACGAATTACATAGAAAATAATAATAATAATATTCACTTGGTAACCGGGAAAAGTATTTTAAATTAAAAAATAGTTAAGTAAAATGAAATATGCAAAATTTATATCTAAATAAAAGATGATAAACATAATAAAATTGAATATATTAATTTTGACTTTAAAGTCATTGAATAAGTATTGGTCAAGACTACCACTGGACATGTATTCAGATATCAGAATTTTTCTTTTGCCAATATAAAATAGAAATAATCGTAAATATATTTTAATTGTGATTAATAAATTGTTTAGAGCTTTTGATTACACTTAGTAAATCGCATTAAACAGATTTTTTTAATTGTTACCTACAGTCTATTAACATACCGTTAAATTTGTCCATTGTTTATAATATTATATGAAATAAATATGTGAAAAGATCAATTTTGGTTAAAACATCACCAATCAATGCATCTTTCAAAAAAATTAAAAATTATAATTTATTTCTTGCCATTCCACCATCGTCTTATGCTAAAGAATAATGAGAATATGTTTCTATCTTAACACACAAACAATATTCCAAGGTTATTTCACTACAAGAAAACTAAGCCTTTACTAGGAAATTTTACTAGGAAAAATCTTCCTTGTAAAATTACTAACGACTTACTTCGAGTTTACGAGGAAAGCAAATTTCCTCGTAAGATCCTCGAAAAGTTACGAGAAAACGTTTTCCTCATAAGACCTTAGTAATTTTACGAGGAAAAAGTACTTTTCCTCGTAAAGTCGTAGTAAAGACTTTCCTCGTAAAGGCATAGTAAAAGTTTACTACGAAATTAGGAGGAAACGGTTTATTACTACGAAATTAGGAGGAACTGGATAGGAAATATCGAATTTAAATAAAAAACGTATTTTGTACGTACTTTTCCTTGCAATTTCCTAGTAAATGCTCAGATTCGAAAATTTCTATAAATACCACCTTATGTGATTCATTTGAAACACACCCAAAAAAAAATCAGCTATAAGATTGATCAAACACAAAAAAATGTCCGGTCCGGGAAATATTTTCGAGTTGCGGCAGTGGATGTATTCACACAGAGATAATAACGGGAGGATGACGAACGAATTTCTGGAAGGGTTGGAGACGTTTATGCATCAAGCAGATTCTACACCACTCACGCAGGAAAGTGGTAAGATGTTCTGTCCTTGTCGGAAATGCTGCAATAGCAAATTAGGCCCTCGTGAAAATGTTTGGCAGCATTTAATAAATAGAGGTTTTATGCCATATTATTATATTTGGTATCAACATGGAGAAGATGCTAGTTGTAGGAATGAAGGTAGCAGTAGTAATCAGGTTGAACCGGTTGATCATTTACGTAATGAAGGTAGCAGTAGTTATAGCTATGATCATCACCAAGAGGAACAAATGGTAGATTGTGATAGGGTTCATGATATGGTAGGTGATGCATTTGTAACTCATGATGATGATGAAGTTGAAGAACCTAACTTAGATGCAAAAAAGTTTTACGAAATGTTAGAAGCTGCAAATGAGCCAATTTACAGTGGTTGTAGAGAAGGTCTGTCTAAATTGTCGTTGGCTGCTAGAATGATGAGTATTAAAACCGATCACAATCTACCTGAAAATTGTATGGATGCATGGGCAGACTTGTTTAAAGAGTATTTGCCATAAGACAATGTGTCTGCTGAATCTTATTATCAGATTCAGAAATTGGTATATAGTCTTGGGTTGCCCTCGGAGATGATAGACGTTTGCATCGACAACTGCATGATTTACTGGGGAGATGATGAGAAGTTAGAAGAATGTCGATTTTGTAAGAAGCCACAATTCAAACCGCAAGGTCGAGGGTGCAATAGGGTACCGTACCAAAGGATGTGGTACCTACCAATCACAGACAGATTGAAAAGATTGTACCAATCTGAGGAGACTGCTGGAGGGATGAGATGGCACGCCGAGCATACTCAGACGGATGGAGAGATGACTCATCCATCAGATGCAAGAGCCTGGAAACATTTTAACAATGTACATCCACATTTCGCTAACAATAGCCGGAATGTGTATCTTGGATTATGCACTGATGGTTTTAGTCCATTTGGAATGTCTGGGAGATAATATTCATTGTGGCCGGTCTTTCTTACACCGTATAAGAAAATGATGATGTTTCTACGGATTATGAGAATATATCCGAATGAATTATGTATGTTTTATAAGTTTGTTTAATCACAAAAACCAATTTTAATTACGTATGTTTTATAAGTTTGCTTAATAACAAAAAAAAAGTTGAATTACGTATGTTTTTAAGCTTGTTTAATAAAAAAAAATGAATTTGGGATTTAGGTGTAGAAGAGGTTAGGAGTTTAGTTGTAGAAGAGGTTATAAGTTAAGGAAGTTGTGGTTTGGGGTTTGGGGTTTCGAGTTTAGGGAATTACAAACCCTTTCCTCGTAAAGCCCTAGTAATAGAAAACACGGGCATAGCTATTTCCTCGTAAGCATTACTAGGACTTTACGAGGAAAAAGACGCGGGTATAGCTATTTCCTCGTAAAGATTTTCCTCGTAAAGTCCTAGTAATATTATTTCTAGGACCTTACTAGGACCTTACGAGGAAATGAAAACACGGGCATAGCTGTTTCCTCGTAAAGCCCTAGTAATATTACTAGAGCTTTACGAGGAAAAAAAATTCCTTATATATACACGAGCAATCCGACTTCTCAGTCATAGTAAGCTCCTCTCCATATTCTCTTAAGGTACTCTCTACTTCCTAGTTAGGTGATTAGATTAGGTGGTTAGTTTAGGGAATTTAGATTAGGTGGTTAGTTTAGGGAATTTAGATTAGGTGGTTAGTTTAGGGAATTTAGATTAGTTGGTTAGATTATGAAATTTAGATTACGTTTGTTTAACTGTTTTTAAAAATTATACAAATTTATACGAGAATTAATGTTTTCTGTTTTTTTTTTTAAATTTAGATGGTTAGAAGAGCAAAGTTGCTGCTGCTCAGTCCAGGAGGCCTGTAGATCAGGGGATTCATTATGCGGATCTATTCGGGCCCGGTTCGTCTTCGTCAGCTCCCGGTGGTTCACCTTCGGAAGTTCCCGAGACTCAGGGAGGTTTTACGGCATCCCGGATGGCCACAGACGAGCATGGCAACACGAAGATACTTCACACCACAGGCCGAAAACCTCACGGGGGAGTTCGTCCTGACATGGTATTTTTTTATAACTATTTAATTTTTACTTTATTTGAATATTCTAATATTCTAAATTAATATTTAATTTAAAAAAAATTAAGGCTAAAGAGACATGAGTTCTTCCATCTCTGAAAGACCTTTACGAGCGGACCCACCGGAGGAAGAGTGGGCAGTTTGTAGATCCTGCTTCCGAGCGGATCTACAACGAGGTTGCTGCCCGAGTTGAAGAGCGCCAGACCCAGCTGACTCAGCAGACTGGGGCTCCGGTCGTATTATCCACTCATGAAGTGGATAAGATTTACGAGGAGGTAAATAATTTGTTTTAATATATTAATTTTATTATTTATTTAAATTTTTTCTTACGTTATTAATATTTTAATTTACAGGTCGACCCGAGGAAAAAGGGCCGTGTTATCGGGATTGGCTCGGTTAACGATGTCCCCGCAGTGACATCGACTTATGTTCACCAACAAGCCGATGACAATGCTCAGCTGCGGACGGAGTTGCTGGCGACGCATGCTCATGTGAGTAAGCTCACGGATATCCTCGACATTATGGCGGTTGGAAACCCGCAAGTGGCGGAGATGTTGCGTCAGAGACGGGAAAGCGGAGCCCTTCCATCCCAACAGCCTCCACCATCTCAGTCACAGCCGCCATCTGACATGGGAGACAACGACTTCGTGCACCAATTCAAGCTCAACAGCATACCTTTTAGTTTTTTCTTAGTTTTTAATTGTATATTATGAATTTAAAAACTTATTAATTGTATATTATTTAGTTATTTATAAATATTTTGTTATGTATTCTTTATTTATCATTTGATTTTTTATTTTTTTTAAATATATATAATTTTAAATTTATAAATATTTTTTTTTAAATAGGAAAAAATTGTTTCGAAGCAAATTCCTCGTAAAAGTTTTGAAGTAAACTCCTCGTAAAGTTTCCTAGCAAGTTCCTCGTAAAGTACCTACTACGAGGTTACGAGGAAATAGTTTACTATGTCCTTACGAGGAAAGTCTACGTGGATCTTACGAGGAAACCTTTTCCACGCCTTTACGAAGAAACTTTTCCTCGTAAATTAGCTAGGAAATTACGAGGAAAATATGCTTTACGATGAACGTCTTTCGACGAAACACGTTTCCTCGTTATTTTCTAATAAAGGGCCATTTACTAGGAAATAACGAGAAAAACCGTCCTAGTAAAGGACGTGTTTTCTTGTAGTGTTTACATATTACTAATGACTAATATATTTTCATATTTATAGTGCAATCTATCCAAAGTACTTTTATGTAGTAACTAAGCATTGAATCGTTCATATTGAAATGTATTACATATTTCACATTATAATAAATAACTATTTACAAAATAATAAATACCAAAAAAACTTTAATATTAAAAATAAATTATAGCTTCAAAACTTAAAGAATTTCTAAATCATTTTTATTGGTCATCAAAGTTTACAGATTTAAATATTCCGAATTATTACATATTTATAAAATTATATGTTAATATGAAATAAAGATTATTTACATATACTTTAAATAATAAATAAAAAAATTTAATTAGATGATCTATAAGAAAATATATAATATACATAAGATAATAGAAAGCATTTCTATTTTTAAATGTAGATTATTTTAAATTTCAAGAAAGATTTAAACATGATTACTAAGAGATTAGTAGAAACATTTAATATGTTTACATATAGTATATATTAAAATAGAAATCAATGCTATTTCAAACAAAAAATATAATCTATCAAACCAAATAAATTATATAATACAAAACAAAAAAGCTTAACTATTAAAAAGCTCTAAGGTTTAAATTATATTTAACATTAAAATTATATAAATTTTATAGACAAATAAACCGCGCGTAGTGCGGTAAAATCTCTAGTACTGTAAGTTTTAAAGTATTGCTTCAAATACATAACTCATTATAAAGCAGATAAATACTATCTTGGTTACTTGTTTCTTAGTATCACTTCAGATCCGATTAATATATAATAAATAAATAATACTAACACACATTTGCCAATCAAGGTGATATGAATTTATGTATGGTATAAACTAAATGAGTAGCTTGTGGTAACAAAATAACACTAGCTAGAACTTGACATACATCTCCGCACGAATATTTGATTAAACTTGTGTTCAATGTAAACTCATAAACAGTTTATCTTATAAAAAAAACTAATATATATTTTTATATTTTGTAATTTACATATAGAGTAGAATATATTATTTTGATAATATAGATGTTTGATAATATTTTTTTTATTTGTACATAACATTATATTAACAAATTTATAACTTGATGTAATTATACTATTTATATATAACATACTAATTTTTTTTAATTTTTTGCATTAGTTTTCTATGAATTATTATTAATTTTCTGATATTATGTTTTCTTGAAAACTGAATGCTCAAAAAAACTTATTTGACTAAATTAAATAAGGTAATATTATATTTAAAAATTGTTTTACATCTATTATATAATTGAGTGTTTCACTCTCATTCTATAGTGCCACCTAGGACTGCTACCTCAGAAAGTCCATGTCGGACAAAACAGAAATGGACCTCTGATTTCTATTTGGTTTCAGTTCATTTTGTTTTGGGCCCGTGATTTTGTTTCAACCCCAACCTAAAGCGTTGCTTCCCCGTGGTGTCGATTGGTGTCTCTTCTTCGACACAACCTCAAACGGCCTAGAATCCCAACGAGTCTCTTCCTGTCTGTTTGCTATTTTGTTCTTTTTGCTTAAATCATCTGCCTAGTTGTTGTTTGTGTGATATATCAATTCTGTTTTAGTCGACCATAATGCAAGCTACCATCAACGCTGCGTCTCCAAACTATCAGGTGATGTTTACTTGACATCTGATTTGAACTACTTCACCCTTTTGTTTCTTGTCTTTCACTCAATTTGATTTTGATTGCAGGTGAATCTCCTAGGCGTCACATAAAGTTAACCGAAGGCGTCAATCTTACAACCATTTCCTTCATGGCTCAGTTCCACAGCTTACGATCAGATTGTAATTTATATGCTTCTTGGGTTCGGTTTTGTCTCTGCGAGTTTTATTTCTAACTCACATTTAGATTAGTGAAATTGATGTTTAAATAAAAATCTTTTTTAACTCAGAAGAGAACTTGTAACCTTTGCCTTTATTTCATTTTGAATGGTGCTTGATTTGTGATTTGACGAGTGATTAGATAAAAGGATGAATTCTTTACTAACTTTGTGTTTCCATGGTCATAGGTTTCTGAAAACGATGAAGTATTGTGTACTGGTTGATATCAAGGAGAAAACTTTGATGAAGCTATCTAAGCAGCAGGTGTGTTCTAGACTGCCTTTTACAACTGTTCTAGTCTCTCTTAGTTTTCTATTCTTTTAAATAAAACGGGTTTGCTCTAAAGGTTGCTCCTTTATGTGATCTTGAACAAGCTTTAAGGCTCAAGCTCGTGTAGTCAGACAGAGAATAGCTGTTGTGTGAAGTGTCCACTCTGAGAGGTTTGCGTCTGTGGACTGTTGTATTCCGTAGCGTGAATCTATGAGCTGTGAAGAGTTTCATATTCTTCAGGTTCATGAAATATATCAAGATGATATCATATTGCATCGCTTGGCAAGGTATAAGAGGTGGATTCGGAGTCAGTAATGTCGTGTAATGATTTTTAAATTCTTAAGCCGTTGCCGGTAAGACATACAATCATAGAACGTTTCATATCTATACATTGTTTGGCTTTGTGGTTTCTTATATCAGTGTTGAGATAACCCTTTGTGTTCTTGGTAGGTGTGGACATGAGTTTTGCTATTTTTATGGGGCAGAGTACAGTGAAGGACAACAGAGTTACACTTTGGCTTTGTGGTTGATTTTTGCAGGAAGTTTACAGAGGAAAGCAACTCAATCATATTATCTACAAAAGGAAGGCTAAAAAAGTTGAAGACTTTAGCAATTGTGAGCAAATGATATAGGTTTCACCCTTGACCTATATGCATATGATATAACTAATATTTAAATTTGATGATGGTGAAAGTGCCACAGACGTTTTGAGGAGTTTTGAGTCTTATTGTTACTCTTTTTGTGAGTGTAGGTCCTGTATATGGTTATGATAAAAATTATATAGGTGGATCATCATCTGTTGCTCTCAACGAATTACACGTACAAGTGCGAAACAATGTGGTGTCCCAAATTTACTAAAATCCATATGTACACATACCATTTACTTACAAATTCTAACCGAAACATTAAAACCCATGATTCACCATCAACCTGCATTCAGTTTGGTGAAGATGCTGAAGGAAAGATCAAAGAACTTGATGAAGACATGGATCAACTCTAGCTCTAGAACTCTAGAAGACTTCTTTGTGAATGAAGAGTACTGGGTAGTTAGTAGTGACTGAATTGCCTGAACGTCTAATTTTCAATTATGGGTTTGTTCATTAGACATCACTCTTTGCTTTTTACATTTCAGATATTGAATGCTAAACTCGAGTTAATTACAATTTCAAATTCGAGAAATTATGATTGTAACAAATTAGTGCGTTGTTTAATTTTAATCTTAAGATTAGTTATAACACAAGCCAACGTATCGTCAAAAGTTATATCAGCAGCGGATCATTAATTAAGATAAAAAATTAAACTGCAAACCTATGAAAATATCAAAAAGATTTAACTTCTTCAAAGAAAATAGCATACTCATTCTCAAAATCTTCAAATGCAATTAAAATGTGAAAACAAAAAGATGTTTTAAATCTGGCAAAAAAAGTAAAAAGCTACAACAGATATCATGAGACACTGAAAGTTGCGGTGATTTACTCTTCCGTCTTCCTTCTCATCATCATCATCACCACCACCAGTATCATGAAAATCCTTTGTTTTAAACAAACAACAAGAATAAATCCTCTGTCTTCATAGTTTTGTTATTACATTTTTATATAAATAATAATAGATATTGCATTCAATACTATCTTAATAAAAAATCTAACATTTAACTTATATTATATTTTTAAAAACCCTATTAATATCATCTAACAAGAAATTTAATCCGCTTTTTTTAATTTAATAATTAGTACGTGACAAAACAAAAATATAACCCATAAAACATTAATCAAAATTACATATCACGAAGACTACAACTATATGAAGATTGCTAATATTACATCGATTTGCATGTTTAACAAAGGGAAAGTCAGAAATAATAACGTATAACCCACAAACAATACGAAACTTAATAACCGAGATCGTATGTAAAGTATAACCCGCCCGTAGGGCGAGCCGATCCTAGTAATATATACTATATTGTAATTGATATTCCTATATTATCGATAACATCATCAACTCTGGAATTGTAATTAATTTAAATTGATTTTAAGAGTAATGGCAGAATTTGTAAATAAAATGAAATACAAAAAAAAAAAAAAACTTAATTTATTGTAAACACAATAGCTAAATATGATATTGTTATTCATGTTTCTAAATATATTTATTTTTAATACTGCTATTCATATCTTCAAACAGTTTCAAAAAGCATTTTAGTTTTAATCATATAGATTTATATTACTAATATTATATACACATAGTAAGAGATAACGTGATGGAGGCTATTGACTTTGTAAATTCGAGTTTTATCATTTTGATCTATAAAGTTTCAAGATTATTTTGTTAATCTGATTGAGGTCTTTCGAGACTATATCATCAATTATTTCTCGGCCTGCTTGGTTGTCATGTCTTTGATGAATCATAGTGAAACATATCTCTTCATAGCGGGTCTGAGTGAGAAAGAGACCCTCAAACCTATTTGGACTTGACTTCTCTCTTGGATCACTTCCTGTTCGGAACATGGGTCTTCCTCTTATGCACAGAAAAATACGTATATAATGTAAATGCAAGAACTATAACATAAACTAGACTTTAACCCGCGCAACCGCGCGGGTGTTAGTTTCACTTTTATATATGTATAGAGATCTTATTTTTTATATTATTGTGGTAAATATGTGTACATTAACTATTTAAAAATATATATATGATTTTTCTAAACATCATAATGTTATAGTTTTCATTTATATAGTTAATTGTTTTAAACTATCACATTTACTTATAGCTTCTTATTATATATTTAGTAATATTTATTGAATTTGCGTTTGATTATTAGGAAAATTTAAAAGATTAAATACTTTGGAAAAAAAATTGTAACTCATATATCATCTAAATATCAGATAAAAGTTAATTAATTTAGGAAAATTTGCATTTTCTGACAATCTTAAAATATTTAAATACACTTCAAAACATTTAGTATTAGTTGTTTATTTTATTAAAACATAAGTTTAAATTACCATTTAAATTAGGATTGGGATGTTGAACCGAACCAAACCCGCCAAACCAAAATTTCGATAGGAAGTTCCTTTCGATTTTAAGAATCTAGTTTTTGGTTCAGTTCAGTTCGGTAATTAGTTAGTTTCGATAAATTACTTGAAACTACATGAATTTAACCTATATATAATTGAAACTCAAAAAATTGGTTAGTCTTGGTAAAAAAATCTAAAACCAAACTATCTGAATATCAAACCGATCTAAACTTTTTCCGGTTTTATTTGGCAAGATTTTGGTCAAGCTTAGCTACCCGTATACCAAACTAACCGACTGCCCGAACCGCAACCACATGTGTATTTTTTTACTTTTAAAATTTATATACTATTTAATTATAATATTTGTAATGGTTAGATTAATTAAAAGTGAGACATCATAAAAGATAAGATACTATTAGGGTATATTTAAAACATATTTTAAATAAAATGGTAATAAATAAAGACCGATATATTTAAGGTATGTTGGACCAGATTTAATTAGGTTTTAGTTTAATTAGGTGATGCAGTTAGTTTTTCTTTTTTTTTTTTTGCCGCAAAGCGAAAAAACTTCTTTTCCCAACTTATTTTTATAGAAACGAAACATCTGTTTTAAAATACTAATTATAAAACAATATATGTTGAAAAGATGTCGACAAAGTTTTGAATGGTATTGGCTGAGCATATACCTTATTTTCAAATGTAGAACAAGATTAGTTTTAGTTAACTGAATATAAAAATTCTCATGAAAAAATATATATCTTTAATATTTTCCTCTAACAATACTTTTTGGTTTGTCTACTTAATGGCATATGATCACCATATTCTTGGTTAATTTACTTAACAAATTAGATTTGCATATATTTTTGGTTTATCAATTTAACAAATTAGTTTTATGGAAGATATTATGCAAGATATTCGGTTGGCTGAACAATAAATTATTTATCAAATATATATGTTATATAAATTTACATGAATTAAGCATATGAGATTTTAATGTTTATGTTAACAGTACACCATGTTCATCTTCTCCAAAAGCTCAATGTGTTCAGTTCATAAAGTAATAAAAAATATTAATAAATGTTCAAGGCTAATAACAACATATACCTTTATTGTATCAAGCGAGCATCGTTGATTCATGGTTTATTGTCTAATGCTTTCCTCTACTGGAAATACAATCCAATCAAAACACACAAAGATCAGTTTTTTATAATCTCTCCATTGACCTTAATATCAAATCATCATACACATCGATTTCAAAGTGAATGTGCAAACACATAAAAAGATGATTGGTTGTAATCTAAGTTACAGATCTTTATTCAGAAGCAAATGACATTAACTTGATATTCATTAAAAGTCATAGAATTTACGGAAGTTGATATTAGATTATTTTGGTATAGAGTAAAAATTATGAGACATTAATGAGTTGTTTCAATGTATTGATGTCGACATTAAAGTGGTTCTAATATTAACATACTAATTATGAATATAATTAATGATAGAAATTTTTATGTGATCAATTCCTAGTAGAAGGTCCAAAACTTAAAAAAAATCACACATGAAGTCAAGTTATGACTTTTATTTTAATATATAAGATGTAAAGTGTAAAGTATACCAAAGAATATCTGTACAAGTATATATGCTAGTATTCTTTTTAAGTGAATTTACAAGTTTCTCTCTAAACAGAATTCCAATAAGATCAAAACTCTCTTGATTTGTTGTCCTAGCTTTACATGTCCTAAGGTTGAATACAAGATCTTTAGAACCTCTCAGTTGGCCCTTAGTGTTTTAACTCGCTTACAAGGTTATGAAACCGATTCCTATGCTAATAATAAAATTCTGGTGACAACCGTAATACATAGGTAGTGTGTGACTATATATACTATTTTTATATATTAATAACTAATTAAGTAAAGATCCGCACCTTGTGTAGAATCAAAAAGTTCTTAAAATATTAATCTTGTGTAGAGTAGATATTTTATAAAACATCTGTTAAAAAAGAAAATAAAGAATTTTTTAAATAATAAAAAAATGGGTAAAATATATTTTCATGATTTTAACAAATTAAAATTGTAATATATTTATTTTTTTAGTAATTTGAATATTATACATATTCTGATTTTTTTTTAAATATGTATATATATTAATCCTATAGAGTTTAACATATATAACCCAAATTAAAATAGATATATAATTTTTTATATGAATATATATATTGAATTACATTTCTTACTTATATAGATTGATTATCAATTGTATTTTGTTATAACAAGAATTTAAATCATTCACTACAATATTTTAAATGTGAGTTTTTTTTAACGATTTTAGTAATTTTAATCATTTTTATAAATTGAAAATATAACACATAGAAATATAAATTACATTTGTGATTTTTAATTTATTTTAATAATACTAATTTTTATTATATGATTAATGAAATTATTTATTTCATTTTAGTAATATAAACTACAAATATATAAAATAAGAAAAAAATTGTTATCAATTTTTATTATTCAAGATCATTAATTTTCATATATATATTTCAATTACATTAGTTAATTCTGTATTATTAATTCAGGGAAATAAGAAATAATGTTTTTGTAGATTATGAATTGATTTTATAGTTACTTAATCAGAAGTCTTTAGATGGGGAATTCCTTAGGATGGATCTAATTTTTTTTTTTGTCACAAATATAAAACTTAAAAATAAAAATGACCAAAACTAGACTTAAATGTTTTATCAAATATAAGTAAATAGACACTTATAGGAGTGTGCTTTGGAAGATAGGGTTTAAAATTTTAAAAAAGTAAAAACAAAAAAAGTTAAAATTTTCAGAATAAAAAATGTTATTCTGTTCATTTTAGTTTTTGAGATATATTTTGTGATAAATATGTTTCCAAAAAAGTTTATTTGAGAGAATTGTCCTATTTAGATTGACCAACTTGTTTACTAAGATTTCTAAGAGTGATTCTAGTGATGCCACATATCATAGCTCACAAGTTGTAATGTTTCTCAAATAATATATAAAAGATTTAATTGTAAATTTAGTGAGAAAGTATAATATATGTATAATGAAACAAAAAAAAGTATAATATATGTTTAAATGGACCAACTTAATTCTCTAAATACTATAACAAATATTCAATAATGACACATGTAATAGCTAAAATGTTATAATACTTCTCAACAAATTTAAAACTAGGTGGTTGCCCTAGAATTAAGAGATATAAATATTTAAAATTTTTCAATATAATATAATAATTTTACTGGCAATATATAATTTAATTATTGAAAATTGAATGTGTATTTATGTTTTCAGATACTTATAGGAAACTGATGTTATATATATTTATAGTTATCATTTTAAAGGTATAAGTATGACTTTTTTGTATTTTATTGATTCCTTATCAGCAACCATAGTAAAATAGTTAATACTAGATAAGACTCGTGCATTGCGCGGGATGAAGTTATTATTTTTATTATGTTTTGGAAAATGAAACAAAAGTTCGGTTTCATCTGGATTAAGGGTGTTCAATCTGGATATCGGGTTTCGGTATTTCGGTTATTAAATATAAGTACTATTCTAAATCCATATTTACTTCAGTTTGATTTGGTTTATATATTGGTTTTCAGTTTATTCAACTTTATACCAAAATACATCATTATTTAGTTTGAGATCATATTATATATTATAAAAATAAATAATATGATCATATTTAGAGTCATATTATCAAAAAGTCTTTTACTAAAAAAAATATTATATATTTAAATAAAAGAATAAAAAACAAAAAAAGCTTCTATCATCTAATAAAATGATCAAATTTAGAATTAATATCAAAACTCTAAATTTTGAAAATAAAAATAAAAACAAAAGAGAAGCATGAAAGAAAAGGTTTTATATCCTTCCATATTTAGTGTTCATCAAATTAATATGTATTCGATTGAACACAACTCTGTTTGTTTAAAGATTTAAAAAAATTGTAAAGAATTTCAACTAATTGTTTTCCATCAAATTTATAATTTTTACTTCAATTTAGTTATTATTAAAAAAAGAAAAAAATATCAAAAAAAGACTACGAAAATAAGAAGCCTCAGTTGCATTAAATTGTTACTTAATTATAGTTCAAGTGATTCAAGTGATTTACAAATCATAATTATAGTTCAACTCATGTAACAAATAAATATACATATTTACATGTTTTAGTCTAATCGGTTATACATCAAACCATATGCAAATCTTACGGTTTTTATAAAATCACATACATTTGGTTTGTATGGTATATACCAAAAATAACCATATTATCGATTGTGTTAATATCTTTTAAAAATATAAAATTAAAAAAAGAACTCATATATTTAAATCATTGATAACAAAAAATTTCAATGTGAAAAAATTAATACGTTTATAATTTATAAATGTTCTTGAAAATTCATTAAAATTTTTGAAATTAAAATAATTATGTAATTTTATATGGTATATTTACTGAATGATACTTTTTACTCATATGGTTTTAAAATCATGTGTATCTTTTTATAATAAAAATGTTAAACTATTGATCATTAATTTTTAAAATAATAATTTTAATATTTTTGGTCATTTATTCTCGGTTTTTTAAATTCAAAATATAACATATACGAAAAAATCTAAAGTTTCATTTTATAGCTAATTTGATTGTTTAATCTATTTTAATAATATAAAATTAAAGAAAAATGATGGAGGAGATACAAATTGTTAGCAAATATTTATTATTAGAAACATTAATTGTCATATATATATGTATTTGTCATTTATGGTAATTCCGTAGCTTTTATTTAAGGAAAGAAAATAAAATAGTAATTATATCTAGCAGAACAATCATAAATGCTTCTATCATAAATATCATATCATATCATATAGTTTGACCAACAAATATACCTAGCGACATATACAAATCGAATGTGGACCTACTTATTTTTCAATTTAATGTAATTGGCTACCTAATTGAGTGACACGTAGGCATGAGCTCTTTTTAAATTATTACAAAATTGAGGTTACAATTTTTCAAATATTTCTCAATTAATATATAGGGGATATGCTCTAATTATTATTATTACATTCTGATTACATTCATAAATCCTTATATTATTTGCGAAAAATAATAGTACATGGTTACAAAAATAATATTTGCTAATAATAATGTGTATGTGTTCAAATTGTTAAAATTAAAAAATAAAAAGTTATTAAGAAAAAATAATAATATATTGAGATTTCCGTTAGTTTAATGAATTTTGTTAGTAATGTTTGTCCATGTAAGATTAAATTCCTACTAATTTACACATTAATAAACATTCACAGTAAAACTATTTGTATTTAATATGATAATATGAAGTTTTATTTTATATGAAAATTTGTGTTAGTTTTATACCATAAAATATTTCACTAAATGTATAGTTTAACTCTCTGATGATGATTTTCATTTTAAATAAAAAGTTATAATTTTTAAAATTTTGTAACTTAAACTGGTATAAATATTTTAAATTATAAAAATGGTAATTCTATCAAATAGACCTTTTTACATTTTTGTCACAAAAATAAACCGCAAAAAATAAAATGACCAAAATAGATTCTTTCTATGT
The DNA here is from genome assembly GCA_932364175.1 of Eruca vesicaria subsp. sativa. Taxonomy (NCBI): domain Eukaryota; kingdom Viridiplantae; phylum Streptophyta; class Magnoliopsida; order Brassicales; family Brassicaceae; genus Eruca; species Eruca vesicaria. Next base: position 44,268 of record CAKOAT010136932.1, read on the forward strand.
TGAAATTTGTAATATTTATTTTTTACTTTTAAAAATTTGAAATCTTAAACCCAAAACCTCATCCTTTAACTCTAAACCCTAAGTCTAAATTAGTTGACTCAAGGGTATAAGTGCATATCTACCCTTTACTAAAAACTTATTTTGGTCATTTTTCTATTTGAGAACTACTTTTATGAAAATAAACTAAAATTATGAATGCACTTAACAATAATCTTAGCCATTTAACAAAGCATGAAAGATAAATATGTATCTGATTATATTTTTTACATTTAAAATCTTTATAAATATTCTATTTTCTTACTTTGTGTTTAAAATGATATAACATGACTAAATGTTGAATGATCAAAAGATGTAAATACTGAGCGTGTTTTTCTGAATTAGATATTTCAAAAAAACAATTATTGGATATAACTGATGGTAATTTGTCATAAATTTATGGATATATTTGTATTCATAATATTGTTTGGATTATTTGGTTATTTTCCTTTTTATAATCAAATTAAATAAATCAAAATTGAAAAATCATCAACCAGTCAAATTATGACGATTAATCTAACAATTCACATATGTATGAAAAGTGTACAAAAATCAGTTAAGTGACTTTTTATTTAATATATTAGGGTCGATCCGCGCTATGCGCAGAATGTGTTACAATATGTTTATCATTACGAATATATGATCGCTAATATGCAATCCAATTGTAGTTGTTGGTTTGCAACTGAACTAATGTTGTAGTTGGTTTGTTTGTGTCAAGTTAAATCGATGGATTGAAAATAAAAATCATGTTCATTGAATTGTTTTTAAATTTTGGTAGTTGGGTTTATATTATTTGGTCAAACGTGGTTTCTTTGTGCATATAGTGGAATGCAAGTTTTGTAGACCATAAGGTAATAACAACTTAAGTATGTGAATTTAGTTTGTGTTGGTTAACTTATTAAACCATAGAATCATGGCAACAATTGCATTTCATGGAAACTGTGTACTGCGTGTAAGGTGAGTATTAGGATTTTGTATGTCACTACTATCTATACTATTAAAAGTGAAGGCACCCAAAAAAATCGACTTATACAAGTTGTGTGCACCTTTCATTAATGGCATTTTCGTCATTTATTTTTGTCCTACATCTATATATATATTGAATGTTACAAATCATATCACATTAACCATATACCCGATTTAATCTCTCTCTTCCCATTAATTACTCTAACCATAATAATTTTATTTTATCCCGGTTATATCAACCAGTTTCATTATTTATAACATGATACCATATGATTTCTAGAAGAGTTACATATTTACATTGTCATTTCGGTTTATGTCATATGATTACCAAGATATGATTTGTATGATATCATATGTTTTCTAATATTTTTAACATTCAATATAGCAGCCATTGTCCTCTAGCTATATGTGATATGATTTTTATACAAATTATTATTTTCTACATTTGATATCATATGATTTTTAACATTGTCCAAAACAACACTATAGATTACATAATTCAAATAAGTATCAAACCCATTTTAGTAGTATAGAATTTTAACATTTTCGTTACTACACTATGATTTGTTACATTCTATATAAAACATTTACCTTTTCGTATATGCATTAATCTACTAAAATAATTTCTATCATATTATATGATTTCTAACATTTTATATCATACTTATATCATATGATTTGTAAAATGAGGTTACTATCCGTAAAATTAGTATAATTCAAATATGTTTCAAACTCATTTAGTAGTATGATATGATTTGTATCATACTAAACCCTACACCCTAAACCCTACACCCTAAACCCTAAACCCTAAACCCTAAACCCTAAACTCGCAATCAATTATATATCAAAACCATTTATGAGTGACATTTATGAGTGACATTTAATAACGAGATGCGTTTTCATATATTCCTTCATCTACAAGTTTTTATATTATGGAAACAGTAATAATGGTTCTATTGGTTATTTTTGGTCGATTCCATTAATTTCTTTAATTGAATTAGTATTAACTGTTACACTTCCTATCTAATTCAAAATATATTCCATAAATATTCTTTATTCCTTAGAAGAGATATTTTATCAGATCATAAAAACTAGCAAATCCCTACTTTTTCGTAACCTAAAGGTTATCGTCCCTATCTATTATAAATATAACCTCTCTTACCCACTATATTCATCATTCATTCAAAATCTTAACTCTTTTCTATGGCGAATAATTTGCAGTTGTCTTTCTTAAGCGACATCAAACCGAGGAAAAATGCATGTCGCATCCAAGTAAAGATCCTTCATACATGGAGGCATTTTATATTGAACGTCGGTGAGACCATGGAACTTATCCTTTCTGATGCAAATGTAAGTTTATCTATATACATATTCATTTCATTTCCTAAGGGTTTGAACTAAATTAAATTTCTTTACATATTGTTATAGGGAACTAAGATTCATGCCTCGTGTAACAAGACATACATTCCTAAATTTGCAAAACATATTCGTGTAGGAGTATGGAGGAACATTGATCA
>CAKOAT010136932.1:53796-75216 GCA_932364175.1 Eruca vesicaria subsp. sativa
AAGATTTTGAAGAGGAATGGTACTTCTTTAGAGGCATGGGAATCTATGCCAAAGCCAATATCTGATTTTGCTCTCCAGGAGAATGTTTTGATTATGGACGAGCTTGGATATGACAAAGAGCAGTTAAAAGCTGAACACGATCTTGATTTTAAAAAAATGACGGACGAGCAGAGAAAGATATATGATGAGGTTCTTAGTGCTGTGTTAGAAAAGAGAGGAGGTGTGTTCTTTGTCTATGGGTTTGGTGGAACTGGGAAAACATTCTTGTGGAGATTGTTGTCTGCTGCTATTAGATACAGAGGAGAAATCTGTTTGAACGTTGCATCCAGTGGGATTGCTTCTTTGCTACTACCAGGGGGAAGGACAGCACATTCTAAATTTGGGATACCACTTAATCCATATGAGTTTTCTACTTGCACACTAACTCACGGAACATACCAAGCGAATTTGATTAAATCAGCTTCTATGATTATTTGGGACGAAGCCCCGATGATGAGCAAGCATTGTTTTGAATAGTTAGATAGGAGTATGGCTGACATTGTTGGGAATAATGACAATTTATCTTTTGGCGGTAAAGTTGTTGTCTTAGGGGGAGATTTTAGACAAGTTTTACCTGTAATTCATGGAGCTGGAAGAGCTGAAATTGTTTTGGCATCTTTAAATTCTTCTTATCTTTGGAAGCAAGTCAAAGTGTTGAAGCTGACAAAAAATATGAGGTTGATGTCTAACGATTTATCTCCTGAACAAGCTAGAGATTTGGAAGAGTTTTCAAAGTGGATATTAGATATTGGAGATGGAAATATAGGCGGCAACAATGATGGCGAGGCTCTAATTGATATTCCTGAAGAGTTTCTTATTCTTGATGCAGAAGATCCTATTGAGTCTATAAGCCGCGCTGTGTATGGTGACGTTGTTTCTTTACAGCAGAATAAAGAGCCTAAGTTTTTCCAAGAGAGAGCAATACTATGTCCAACTAACCAGGATGTCGAGAAGATCAATCAAAACATGTTGGATAAACTCGATGGTCAGTTATTGTTTTGTGTTATCAATATTATTTCGCAAATTGTACATTCATATACCAAGTTAACATAATAATTTTTTACAAATATTTCAGGTGAGGAAATGACCTTCTTAAGTTCTGATACGATAGATGCTCTAGATAAATATTCAGTTAACGATCAAGCTCTTACTCCAGATTTCTTAAATACCATCAAAGTCTCAGGTTTGCCAAACCATAGTCTTCGCTTAAAGATTGGTTGTCCTATTATGTTGTTCAGAAACATAGATCCCACAGGCGGATTAATGAATGGGACACGACTTCAGGTTACAGAGATGTACCCTAACATTATAATGGCAAAAGTTATTACATGAGATAAGGATAAGGTTGGTCGAGTAGTTCTTATTCCTAGACTTGCTATTACCCCTTCTGACAAGAAGTTACCTTTCAAGATGAGGAGGAGGCAACTTCCTATTTCTGTTGCTTTTGCTATTACAATCAATAAGAGCCAGGGACAATCTCTATCAGAAGTGGGCATCTACCTACCAAGGCCTGTTTTTTCTCATGGTCAATTATATGTAGCTATTTCAAGAGTTACGTCCAAAAAGGGGTTGAAGATTTTAATTGTGGACGATGAAGGAAAGCCTCAGAGACAAACACTGAATGTCGTTTACAAAGAGATCTTCTAGAATCTCTGATTTTTTCTGTTGGCAGTTCTATACAGTTTTATATTTTATATACTTTAGAATGCCTTTCGAATTCTTGAATGAATTTGATCTTTAAAATTTAGTTTTACTTTAGTTGTCAATAGTCTATATTATATTATGAACCTAATATTATACCATGCAGTAAAATCTATACAATTTAACTAACAAATCATTAAACTTTATATCTAAAGTAATCTCATAATAAACAGGATCATGTATTTCGAAACGTCAAATGCTTTTTATCTAATACATTTCAAAAATAAACGAATAGATTTATGACCCAATTATATTGGGCTTCTAAATTATTAATATCTAATGGGCTATTAGTCAGATTAAGCCTTGAAACGAACTGATGTTTAGGTTTACTTCTTATCTATATAAGACTCTTCGCTTGACTACAATAACCATAATTATATCTTCGTTTGTCTCTCTCTCATCGCAAAAAGGTACGATTTTCTTTCAGTGTTCTTTCTATTCTTCTGTGCGTTATTTTAGTAGATGTTGTTCTGATGTTAAATCTGTTCTATCTTAGACTGTTTCGAAACATCCTTGCATAAACCGTTATAAAGTATATTCAATATTTTCATTTTAGGGTTATAGTACAAAATTCATTGTCTGCAGATTTTATAAATCTGCAAAAATACAGATCCAACTATAGAGAGTATTGGATGGGTGTTTATATATTTTACATACATTTTTCTTAGGGTTTACTATAGTGTATTGTATGTTTCCTAAAATATATACTTTTTGTCTTTGAGTATTTTCATCGTAAACCGGATAAGACATTCTTTCTGTTGTTAGATTTGTTCTGCCTTCAATTGTAAACCGTATTTAGGTTACAAATATTTTTTTATTGAATATTGGCATTCTAGGGTTATATAAGTGTTTCATATATGTTTTTCGTTTTATGAATATTTTATTAACAGTGAGATGAAATATATTTATCATATATTGGCAGTGTAGGGTAAGATAAACATATATTCTGTAAATTTTGTTTTTTTCATATATTCTCTAAATTTTGATTTTTTTCTTGAACATTGAGAAGTATCTCAATGGCAGGTAACAGAGATCTCAAAATGAAAGGTCCACTCATGGAGGAAGAATCACAAATTGCGAAGGATGCTTACCAGAGGGGTAAGTTAGACACCATGAAGTGGTACAGGGCTATGTTGATTATGTGTCGGGACCAGACAAGAGCCATTGAAGAGAGGCACTCGGTTGAACTCAATAAGGTTCGTCTAGAGGCCAAACTTGATTTCCTCCATGAATGTGAGTCTCTTTTTTCCATGTACCATGAGAAGAAGAAGACCGAGTTTGAACTGGCCCTTGCCGAATCCAAACTTGAAGATGTTCGTGTTCCGCCTATAGATTGGTTCAAGCTGGGTGAACCAATGATGTATGACTGAGCATGTAATGGGAACCCTATCTCAAACTTAAATATTTAAGTTTATTTTAAAACTTTTTTTTTGTTTAAGTTGAACTTGATATATCGGTTGTTTCAACCGGTATTTTAATTAAAGACTTTATTAGTAATGTTTATTATTGCTTGATTTACTCTTCTTACTTTATTTATTGCTTGATTTATTCATATTTATGGCGTTTTAGTTTTATTTTTTTTCACAGAAAATGTTTTTAGAACCATGTTAATGATTAGATACACAGTATTAAGGCTCTCACTATTAAACAACTACTAGATTTTTAAACTGGTAACTTTTTCTTATTTTGTTATCTTAATTTTATAATAAGTTTTTGTTATTATTTTGTTTTCACAGTTCTGAAATGTGCTTTTGATATGATTGACAAATATCTCAACTTCCAAAACACGCTTTTTTATTGTTTATACTTCAATGATGTTCTTTCCAAGAAGTAATGATTTGACATTTTAGTAAAAACTATATTTTCAAGCCAAAAGATTTCGTATATATATTGAGTTACTCAATGCAAGATAATCATTACTGTTTTTGACTTTCTTTTCTACATGCAAAAATCAAAGGCAATAATATGATAGTTTATTAATATTCTTTTGAGATTACTTAGGCAGTGGATTGTTTAAATAGGATAAAGCTTTTGTAATATTATTTTAAATATTTCAAATTTTACGTTATATTGAATTGTGATTTTCCATTTTAGATCATGGTTTATCTTCAGAATCATCTTTGTTTTTAAAACTATTTGTTGAGGCACTCTTAGATGTTATTATGAGATTATTAATTGAAATTTTTAAATTGGCTTTATTTACATCCAATTTATATTAAAAATGTGACCAAGATTACTATGGGCTTTCGCTTGATCCAATCAAATTTCATATACAAAAATCATATCCAACTAATTTTCACATACCAATTATATATACAAGTCTATCACATACAAATTCCATATAAAAATCTATCACATAATATATTATATCTACTTTGTCATTAGTAAGTTAGTTTCCATAGTTGGATATGAAATTTTATTACACAAAATATATGACATAAGAAATAACACATAAGTTATCAGTCAATTTTCACAAAATGAGACAAATCTTTCTATATAAATACTGTTTCCATAATACCAGGATTATGTATTGCACCACAAATATTAATCGCATAGATTCACATAATACGATAGCTTTTATCCGTCAAGAGTTTAAAAATATTTAAAGCTTTTTTAATAAATATTGGTAACGTGCAAAAATAATAAACAAAATAATGGCAAATACATTTAATTTCGACAAAAAATATAGGTTATTAAATGAAGTGTTGGAACTACACAAAGCTTGATTTTATTCTTTCTATAAAGTGGAAACTCTACCGTCTCATATCAAAATCTCTTTTTCTACATAGTTTTCTCAGCAAAGAAGAAGAAACAAATTTGTAAGTTATCTTATTTTTTTGTAATCTATAGTGCAATTACCTGTGGAATCTCTATCACCTCCTATCAACATCTTAGTATATTGCAATATCTCTTAGTTTTGTAATCTCATTCATATGGATTCAAACTTCGTTACCTATTTTTTTAGATCTTTCATTGTTGAACGAAACATGTTGAGAGATTAGATCATGCATTAACCGATCATTGAGAGTTGATAAGATCCCCGCTTAAGTATTTTAAGATTTATTTCATGACAAATGGTCATCTTTCATATATATAGTCTCTTTTAATATCTTCATTGAGAGTTAAATGTTTTGATGGTGTTATATATCATTTATTTTTGTCTAAGTTCTTATTTCCATTAATATGAACATGCAGATCTCTATTTAAGTATGTCTTCGCACCAGTTTCATGGATCAATGTTGCAAGAGGCTTACACGTCTGGAATGAATGATAGGACTAATCATTACCAAAGGATTCTTAACATGTACATGAGGTTTCATGAAGCCGTTGTTGTGAAGCATGATGCTCAGGTGGAAGTTTATCGCTTTTCCGGTAAACTTGAACTCTTTGATGAGATCTTCAACGATGGCGTTATGAACCATGTCAAGGACAAGCTGGAACAGGAACTTACTCTTGCTCATGCCCGTCTTGCTGATGTGAAGGTTCCCAATCTCAATTGGGAAAATCTAGGAGAGCCACAAATGTGGCGTTAAGTTATCTCTATCCTCATCTCTTATGTTTAAGATGTTATGTCTATGAACTTTTCAACTGCTGTCTGGTTTACAAAACCTGTGTTTTTTTTTATATTTTGAACTGGAATGCTGAACCTAATTTTTTTTATGTTACAACTCTATCTTTCTTTATGTCTTTCGGATTAATGTTTTTCGGATTGTCAGTTCAATTACAAAGTGACCCGGCTATGTGTAATCCAATTAAAAGACTCAACTAAAAGGTTAAATATACATCAGATTCAAACATAAAACTCTCATATAATACTAATCTAATCATTTCATAAATATTCTTACAACCAAAACAAAACCCGCGCTTCTCAAGCGTGGGTCAAAATCTAGTTCATGTAAATTATTTGTGCGCGGGACATAACTGACTTTTCAAGTAAATTATTAGAACTTTGTTGGTTGTGTGTTAGGTTTGGATTTGGAAGTTCTTTTTTTTTATTAGGATGGAGTTTATGTCTTTAAAATGTTTTATGTAAGGAGTTGTTTGGTGGAGGTTTTGATGCTTAGATGATTTTGATGTCATATATATGAGTCATTTAGTATATTGATGATGATGATATATATTATATATAATACTCAGTGGCGGACCCAGCCTTGCTTTTAAGGGGTATAAAAATTTTGGGCTTTATCCCAGTTTAAAACATTTTAATAAAAATCAGTAGAAAAATTGGCATTAGAAGGGTTCGAATGGGGGGGGGGGTCAGGAATGAAAACTTTTAGCCGACTAAACTACCTTCTTATCATGACAGAGTAAACTCACGAATATTTATATTTAACCTGTTTCAGGTGACACTCATTTCTGCTACATGGGTCCGTCTCTGATAATACTGGTGTATACATAAGATCGTGGAAACGGTGAATGTCAATGGTGAGACTGTAAATGGCTGGAGGGATTATGTTGACACGTATATATTTTGGTAGAAGCTCTATGAAAGATAAGCTCCCGCATTGTTTGTAATTTGAATTTGGAAAGAGCTACCGTAATGGAGTGAGGCTTAAATAAAGAGGTTTTATAAAGGGGGGGGGGGGAGGTGGACCTACATGGCTTTAATCTTGCATGCATTAAATTTGAAGATCGGCAATATATTCTAGGCAACATAATTTAAAGCACCGATTATTTGGCATATACATTGAGTGTCAGATATTATTATGTGGATTTGATTTTTTGACGTGGGAAGTTTAAATCTAATTTCTTTCATGAATTTGACTTAATTGAATTAATGTCATTCTTTTTGGGACTATAGTTTATATTGCTTTAAAATATTGTATCCTCCAGGTTGGTGATCATGAAATGGTTGTTGTTCTGTGTTTCGGTGGTCAGTTTGGATCGTCCTTAAAGGGGATGCTGTAACCTAGTTCGGCATCAAAGTGAAGCATGATTGGACAAGGACCAAGTAGCGTTTTTCGAGATTGATATGCCAAGTATGTCCATGGTTGATATCACTCAAATATTTAACCCTAAGGAGTGAATTACTCTCTCAAATAAGAGGTCCAGTTGTAGTATTTATGGATCGAATCCACATAGAACTGAGGAACACAAAAGATGTAATCCTAAGTGATTATGCTAGGTTGATTCAGTTTAAAACTGTAAATTGCAGTTGTGAGCAATGATAAGTTGCTCAAGAGAATAGGTTTAGGTTTAAAAAAATAAAGGAAAGTAGTTAGATTCAAGGTTTTTATTCAGATAATCAAGATTATACTGCTACAGATATTTTAGTAAGTTGCTTGCAAGATATATAAGAACTTCGATTTTTAGACAGATCCAATAGCAGTCGCTATATAGACTCGTCCATTGATCTGACTGCCGGCAATATTGACCAATGGTATGATCGCCATATTGGACGATATAAGTTGCCGTCGATCGATTACTCTATAGGAGTATCGATCGATATAGCATTAGATCGAATCGAAACTGTGTTCACCAAGATCATAGACCGGCTCTCGCACATCCCTAGAGGATCTAAGCTTATGCCAAATGATTTCAGAATAATGATTAACAAATTAAATCATTCCATGATCATACTCTAGTTAGCTACTCTAGAGTAAGCATTAGGGTTCATCTGGATAATGAATATCACAACTTAACATTCCATAGTTGGGGCTAATCCCTCATAACTATTTGAACCCTAAATCTAACAAGTGAATCTATTCAGACATGGCTAAGTGATTCATAGGAGCAAGGTAATAATAGAAATTCATAAGATTAGAAGATTGAACTCTTGGTTCTTTGGAACAACAAATCTCTTTGTGTGTTTCTTCTAAATCTAGAATTCTATAACCTTTGAGAATTGAGATGAAAACAATACTTTATTGCTAAGTATAAAATAGTATCAAAATCACAAAACAATAAAAAGCATACAAAGCACAAAAGCATGTCTTGCCAAAACACATAGGCATAACTATAAATATGAGTTCAATTAGGTTAAAAACTCGTCAGGGGCAATCTTGTAATATTGAGAAAACTTGGTCTTCAAGTTAGCCAAGTCGGACTTGTTCTTCACGCTTCATATCGATTGATGGTACATGGCGTACATCGATTGATGGAGTACCTCGACTTCATCTTCTATGGAAGCGTCATCGATCGATTACACAGGATGTGTATCGATCGATATGTATCTCTGGATATTGACCTTGTCGTCTGATCTTCATAGTCATCTTGGAAAACTCTCCTTTAAGCTCCATAAGGACACCTAAATCATCACTTTACTCCAAAATGTTCCTGAACCTGAAAACATACCTAATAGACTCCAAAACATATATATATATATATATATATATATATATATATATATATATGTATATATATATATATATGTATATATTATAAAAAAATCTCAATACCATGGTTAAAAGTGGGTCAAAACCATGGTATATCAACTCCCCCAGACTTAACCTTTTGTTTGTTCTCAAGCAAACCATTAGTTAGTCTTTTGGAAGAAGTTTAAAAACAGCAGGGACTCAATATAATCTTAACTTTAAAATCATCACCTCTACTTTGTTTTAAGCCACATCTCATATTACTAACTGCAGAAGCACATTATACCACATCCTAGCTTAGTAACAAATTCATCTAGCCAATCAACTTAAACAATTATGTCTGTCTATCCCCTCTACTGATTTCATTTATGCATAAAATAAAGGTGTAGGCTTTACTTTGGGAGTATCGATAAAAGAACACTTGGATTCAACTCAAGCAAGTTTCAGGCATTCTCATTCTGGTTCCTTTTCTCCCTTTATCTCCTTTCTCAGAATCCCAAATTTTCTTTTTCTTTTATACCATTCCCAATGAACAACTAATGTTCATCTTATTGATCTTTTTACTTTTTGTAGCTTTTTTGACAAAGTGTAAGCGAATAGTGAGATCATAGGTAATTTACCTCTCCCTCGCTTTCACAATGTGTGATCATTACTTTGAATTAGAATAGTGGGGTCATGGGTAATGTACCTCTCCCTCTGCCTCTCAGGAAATCATCTCAATCTTTTATTTTTCTCTTTATGGGATGCTAAAGGAAGGAGAGAAAGAAACCAAAATCATTGAGACTTTTACCTTCCAGACTTGCATGAGGATTCCGATCCCTTGTATACCAAGCCCCAAGACAAGCAATAGATGTCAGGTTAGGTTGGAAATCAGCTTTGGTTCTTCCAAACAATCATGAAAAGTGTTGTCATAGGATGATCGGTGATCCACTTCAGAATCTATAGTTCTTTCTGCAATCAACAATTCTAACAATGGTGCTAAAGAGTGGTAAGATAAAAAGCAAAATTTTTGAAATCTTTTTGTCCCTTTCTAGACTCAATAAAACCAATTTTTGAAAAAAAAATTAATGAGATCAAAAAGGTAAAGTAGCATCAGTAATTCCACTCCCCCAGACTTAAATCATACACCATCCTCAGTGTATAACTAGTCGGAGTTAGAGCATAAGAAATAATAAATGTATAACTGATATCAAAATTGTGAACGATGTACCTGACCGATGTTCGTTTCGATCGATGGTGAGTCACTTCCATCGATCGTCATGGATGGGTATGTATCGATCGATGTCAACAGTATCTCATCGGTCGATAGGTAGTGATCGTGTAGCTGTGTTCCTAAAAACAAATAAAAACGAAAGTAATAAGTAATAATAAAATAAAACTAAATAAGAAAATACCTAACAGTGGGTTGCCTCCCACTCAGCGCTTGGTTAAAGTCAGTTAGCTTGACTATGGAGGTATGGTGGCTAGTGAGGTGGGTTGCAGGCACTTGTCGAGAAACATGTACCCTCCTTGTCTTGTGATTCTTCAAACCATGAAGTTAAAAAGCTTCTTGTGGCTTTCTCACTTCTGATCATACTAGCTTGCAATCCTTGGACCTCATAGTGGATTCTCTATAGCCACTCCTCAATGCTTGCTAAACTGCACTCATGTTGTTCAATTTTGCTGTAGGTGTACTCTAGATCAGTACTCATCAGCATTGTGTCGAGGTTTTGGGTGTTTTGCACAGGGGAATGGATGGTATCGACCGATCTCAGTGTAGGTCTATCGGTCGATGTGGATGAATGTCCATCGATTGATGGGTTCAGAGGCACGTCGATCGATGCGGATTGTGCAGGTTGGCTCACGAGTTGGTTCTTGATGCTTTCGATCTCCTTATGAATTTCCTCTGTTGTGCATTTCAATCCTTGAACGTCACTCTGTACCGGGAACCAAAATTTGTCGAGTAATCTATACGCTTCGTCTTCACAGGCTTCAATATTCTTGTAGATCTCTCTTGTGATTTCCTCAAGTTCTTCCCTGGTACATAACTCTAGTGCTCAAGTATCGATCGATGTGCTGGGTATATCATCGACCGATAGCTTCTGTAAGTGACTCTTGATAGGTTTGTTGAAGCTCGTGTCGATCGATGCTGATGGGGCTGTATCAGTCGATGTCCGTCTCTGAGATTCTAGTTCTTTGCGAAGAACAGTCACTTCTTCTTGCAGGGCTTCCCTCTCTTGGTGAGCTAAATCATTGCCAGTCAAATTCCACTGTAGTTCTCCTTGAAGTGATGATATGGCTTTTTCATGTTCAGGCCTCAATGCTGCCATCTCCCAGTTATGTTCACCAACTCTACCATTGATCATGTGTGTGAACTCCGCTTGTGAGTAAAGCTTGCAAACTGGAACTCCTTTAGCAAACTGTTCAGCGTGTTCTGGTAAACAGAAATAAGAGCGCCCAAACAGTGTGGCTCTATTCAGCAGCTTCCCAGTATCTTCTTTGGAAATATGGATGATGTCGCCAGCTACGCTTCTTGCAAAACCATTCTCATAAACTCCATATTCGTCTTTCTTTTCCCAGAAAAAATGACGAATCCCGATCGATGCACGTCGCCATGTATCGATCGATGCGCGTTGAAATTTTGGATATGCTGAGTTGAGAGGAAGGTTTTCTGCACCATCTAGCTCATGAAGTGTTTTTTGCTGGTGCTGATCGTTCTGGTAGATGGGTGGTTGTGTGAAGGGACTGACTGGTCCATTGGCCATCTAAAGGATGTCTGCAACGTCTTCTTTGGAGATTGGAATGATTCTTCCATCCAGTGCTCATGCATGGCCTTCTTGATCCGTGAAAATACCAAATTCATCCGGAATTAGTAATGTAAAATCGAAATTATGCGTTTGTACCTCGGATGGTGTATTGGTGTTATCGGTCGATGGGATAGCAGGTGCACCGGTCGATCTGTTGAGGAACATATCGATCGATGGGTTGTGCTCCGTGTCGCTCGATACGTGTGCTTCAGGTTGGATTGCAGGTTGTAGTGGTGCTGTATCCACTGCAAAATTCTCATGGTAACTGCTTGCCCAACTTCCAATCGAGTAATCTCCGTTGTGTGGCTCATGTGGGACATAGACTGGTGCACAGTAGGGGTTGTCGCTCGTTGATTCGAAACGTCGTTTGAGCGATCTGGGGTGGGGCACATCGGTCGATGGAGAGTGGTCTCTATCGGTCGATGCTCTGTAGATGAAGGTCGGCAGAGGAGGTTTTTCTTCATCTTCCCGAAGAAATCTATACTCTGTGGCTCGTTCCTCTTCATAATCTTCATCATACTCCTCCTGAGTAGTGATGCTAGCTAGCTCTGGCATGTAATGATCGTTTTCCCAATCATCTGTGCTAAAATCGCCTTCTGGAAACTCGTCTTCGATCTTTTGGAATACCATATCGATCGATGACCATGTGTGTCGATCGGTCGAATCGGGTAGATTGGTATCGGTCGATGGTAGAAGACTGCCATCGGTCGATACTGCTGGATCGGTTTCGTACTCGGTCATGGAATCATTTTCGTGGGCACATAAACAAGTTGCTACGAGTGCTGAGCTCTCTGTCCTTGGAAACTTGATGACTTGGACCGGATTGTAGTGGGTGGTAGGATCAATTAGGGTTAGGCAGAGCTTGTTAGATTTCAGGTCACAAACAGTTCCAACTGTGGCTAAGAAGGCTCTTCCAAGTAATAGAGATGTCTTGAAGTTGAGTTTGTTGGCCAGGAGATAGAAGTCTGTAGGAATTAGGGCATCTCCAATCTGTACCTCAAGGTTTCTAACTATTCCTCCAGAGTTCTGCTGAGAACAATCCACAAAGATGAAAGATTCTTCAGTAGGTTCTATCTTCAGACCTAGCTGGTCTGCCATAAGCTTGGGTAGGATGCTAACTCCAGATCCTGTGTCGCATAGAGCACGAGGGAACTCAACACCTCTGACTGAACATGGTATTGGGAACTTCCCTGGATCGCTCTTCTTCTCCAGTGTGATCTTCTTCCTTAGACTGTCTCTGACTTGGTGAAAGATTCTTTTGATGTCTTCTTCTGTCTCCTTGGTTTCTCTGAAAAACATCTACAATCTGTGTGAAAAGTAGGCTTCTTCAAAGGGTTTATCTCTAGATATTCTCAGAACTCTCTTTCTGAAGCTTGACAATTCTTTCTCATTAGCTTCTCTTTTATAAGGCTTGGGTATCTTCTCTTTCCTTTTTTCTGAGAACTCTTCCATGATTTTTCTTTTCTATCTCCATAGACTCAAAGATATCTGTGGGTCTCTCCATGATGGCTTTTTGAGGGCTTCTGGAAGTGTAATACTGCTCCCGGAATGCGTCAATACGTGCACTATCTATCTTTGGAAGTTTCACTCGGCGTTGGGGTACCGTGTATCGAGCGACACTGACTGGAGTGCGTCGGTCGATATCAAGGTCTTCCTGTCGATTGATGGGAGGGTCATCATGTCGATCGATGTCATGCGGATCGATTTTGACAGGGACGGGCGGATGTGGGTGTCGTGCTGCGAAGGCTTCGTGAGGCATAATCTTGACGGCACTGCACTCGTGAGGGTATTCGTCTAAGTCCATCGATCGACACTCATCAAAGTCTATCGATCAATGTACACTGGATCGTATCGATCAATGATCATGGGATGAAATCGATCGATAATAGTCGAATCCGAATTCTGTTTCACTCTCATCATCAGAACTCTGCAGCTTCTCATTCTCCACTTCTTGCCAAAAGTCATCATCCAGGATGGCATTGATGTTATGGTTGTTGGAAAACTCATGTTTCTTTAGTGCTTCTCCTGTCTAAAACACCTGAATCTCTAGCTTCTTCACATGGGTGTTTAAAGCATCTAGCTTTGTGGTGAGGGTGTTGTAGACAGAGTCAATCTTTCCATTGAAGTCTGTCTGGAGTTTCTGCTGACTCTCAAGAACCTTTTCTAGTATCTCCTCCAGTTTACTTTCTTGGGTGGGTGGGTGTGGGTTTGAGTAGAATGAGTTTCCATAGCTCATGTTGTTGTTGGGGTTACTGCTGCTGAAGTTGTTGCTGCTGAAGTTGTTAGGCTTCTGTGAACTCTGGTTGAAGTTGCTTTTCTGGCCTATGAAGTTTTTGTATCCTCCTTGGTTATCAGATCTCTGAAAACCAGCTCCACTGATCCAGTTCACATCTTCTTCTGTATAATCTTCACCTACAGTGTCCGGATCCTCCACTGAACAAATCTGCTTGTTTAGTAACTTCTGAACGGTATCCAGCTGTGCTTGCACTTCATTGATGTATTCCTTCCCAAGGAATGATGTAGCTTTTGTCTTCACAAAGTTCTTTGTGCTGTTGCTTAAAGCTAAGTTATCAATTAACTTCACAGCCTCTTGTGGATTCCTGGTGTTGAAGTTGCCGTCACTAGCTGTATCAAGAGCCCTTTGATAATCCAAGGTGATGCCTCTGTAGAAAGTGCAAAGCAGTTGCACTTTGTTGAATCCGTGGTGTGGACAATCTCGTTGGTAGGACTAGAATCTGTTCCATGCATCTTTGAATGACTCTTCAGGATTCTGAGTGAATGTAGCAATCTTTCTTCTCCACTCTTCAGCGCGTGACTCATCAAAAAAAGTTACGCAGGAATGCGTTTTTGATGTCGCTCCAGGTTGTGCGAGAATCTGGCGGTAGTTGTCTCAGCCACTGCAAAGCTTCTCCAAATAGAGAGTATTTGAAAAGCTTGTAAAGAAGATAGTCTTGAGGGACTCCATTGGCTTTTATAATGGTTATGAGATCCTCGAACCTCTCCAGATGGTCCATAGGATGCTCATGGGACAACCCACAGAAGGGTATTTTTCCTACAAGTGTGTAGTACTGTGGCTTAAGCTCGAAATCTCCTCTCTGAATAGCAGGAGGGCGGATGGTTGATCCGTTGGAATAGAACTGATCTGGACGATTGTAGTCAGCCAAAGTTTAGCTTGGTTAGCCTCTTCTACAGGTTGAATGATGTATGTAGGTGCAGTTTCTTGCTCAGGAATGATCTCCTTCTGGGCGTTCAGCTTCTGACCTGCTGCATTACGCAGGTGACCATCTTGATCACGCAGATCTCCATTCTCATCGTTAGTGAGAATAATAGGCGCTACCATGTCTCACCGGCTAGTATCAATCGATGTAAGATGAGGTGTATCGATCGATATCGGATGAAAGAAATCGGTCGACGAACGGTTGTTGATGTCGATCGATGTGAAGGTGAGAGTATCGGTCGACGAAGAAGGTGTCTCGGTCGACTGTGGTAAGCGAGTATCGGTCGACAAAGAGGTGTTGATGTCGATCGATGCGGAACGTAAGTCTTTGCGGATGCTACGTTCCAAACTGTGGGCGTCTTCTGAGTACACAAGTTGGTTGTTTTTGTTGCTTCTAGTACTACTGGGCATGTACCTGAAAAAGACAAGAAATTTTTTTTGCATCAGAAGATGATTAAGCAGTAACAAGTAACCTAGACCTAAACATATTAAATCTAATGGCTATCAAAGTTCCCCGACAACGGCGCCTAATTTGATATCACTCAAATATTTAACCGTAATGAGTGAATTACTCTCTCAAATAAGAGGTTCAGTTGTAGTACTTAGGGATCAAATCCACAGGGAACTGAAGAACAGAAAAGATGTAATCCTAAGTGATTATGCTAGGTTGATTCAGTTTTAAATAGTAAATTGCAGTTGTGAGCAATGATAAGTTGCTCAAGAGAATAGATTTAGGTTTAAAACAATAGTAGTTAAATTCAAGGTTGCTATTCAGATAATCAGGATTATAATGCTACAGATGTTTTAGTAAGTTGCTTGCAAGATATATAAGAACTTCGATTCTTAGACAGATCCAATAGCAGTCACTATATAGACTCGTCCATTGATCTGACTGCCGGCAATATCGACCGATGGTATGATCGCCATATCGGACGATAGAAGTTGCCGTCGATCGATTACTCTACAGGAGTATCGATCAATATAGCATTAGATCGAATCGAAACTGTGTTCACCAAGATCATAGACCGGCTCTCGCACATCCCTAGAGGATCGAAGCTTATGCAAAATGATTTTAGGATAATGATTAACAAATTAAATCATTCCATGATCATACTCTAGTTAGCTACCCTAGAATAAGCATTAGGGTTCATCTGGATAATGAATATCACAACTTAACATTCCTTAGTTAGGGCTAATCCCTCATAACTATTTGAACCCTAAATCTAACAAGTGAATCTACTCAGACATGGCTAAGTGATTCATAGCAGCAAAGTAATAATAGAAATTCATAAGATTAGAAGATTGAACTCTTGGTTCTTTGGAACAACAAATCTCTTTGTGTGTTTCTTCTAAATCTGAAATTCTATAACCTTTGAGAGTTGAAATGAAAAGAATACTTTATTGCTAAGTATAAAATAGTATCAAAAGCACAAAACAATAAAAAACATACAAAGCACAAAACGCATGTCTTGCCAAAACACATAGGCATAACTATAAATATGAGTTCAATTAGGTTTAAAACTCGCCAGGGGCAATCTTGTAATATTGAGAAAATTTGGGCTTCAAGTCGGCCAAGTCAGACTTGTTCTTCATGCTTCATATCTATCGATGGTACATGGCGTACATCGATCGATGGAGTATCTCGACTTCATCTTCTATGGAAGCGTCATCGATTGATTACACAGGATGTGTATCGATCGATATGTATCTCTGGATATTGACCTTGTCATCTGATCTTCATAGTCATCTCGGAAAACTCTCCTTTAAGCTCCATAAGGGCACCTAAATCATCACTTTACTCCAAAATGCTCCTGAATCTGAAAACATACCTAATAGACTCCAAAACACACACACATATATATATATATATATATATATATATATATATATTGTAAAAATATCTCAATACCATGGCTAAAAGTGGGTCAAAACCATGGTATATCAATGGTCGTAGAAAACGTTTTTTCACTTTTAGATTTGATTATACGATGAAAGTTTCGTATAATCTTTCCTTTATTCGTATGAAAGTTGTTTCTTTTTTTATCCGAGGGAGACAAAGCCTAAGAAGCTCGATGCAGAGCCCGTGCGGAGTCAGTTGCGGGGTGACTTCATGCTCAGATGTAATCGAGGGGAATGAGAGCGGATGACCGTGAGCCGCAGGGCTAAAGAATGAGATCTTACAGATCGTGTAACGAGGAAACAAAGTTTAGATTGGTCATCCAATGTTGGATCGTATAGCTTGGTTTTTGCTATAAGGAAAGTTCTTTTTCGTAAAATGTGTTACGTTTACTTTCGAAAGGAAAACCCTAATTTTCCACAGGTTCCGGATCTCTGCGAGGGCCAATGAAAAGTAACCAAATAAATGTGGAAAATATGAAAAACATGATAAAATGGATTTATATAGAAAGTAGATCTTATTTCGAATCCGCATAAGAGCGTTGCGATTATTACAAGAGATTACAAAAGCTTTGGCCGCAAGAGCTGTCATCGACTTATCTAGTTCTAGCATCGAAAAACCTTAAACCTAGTTGAGTCACAGCTCAATAACAAAAGATAAAAAGATAAGAAAAAGGGTTTTGATTGATTTCGGACTGAACCTTATGAAAAGCTACCTACATACCCCTTTCGAGGATCAAGCCGAACGTAGTTCAATTGATAGAGCTGGAAAAGAGATCAAACTGCCTAGGCGAGTTCGTCCAGTAATTGAGTGCCATTCATAGAAACTAAACTTGTCGAGAATAAAGCCTAAGTTTCTAAGTGCAGAGAGTTCTAAGTCTAAAAAATTTGTAAAAATTCTCCTCCCCTTGACTTCGACCTTGTGCTTATATACTCCTCCTCTAGGCAGTTGGTCTTTCATTTTCCGCCCCGATTCGTGTTTATCAGTCATCTTCCATTTTCTTGATCTTCCTATTTTTCCTTGGAAAACTTCTATTTTGTCTTCAAACTCGACATTTATCCATTCCTGAAAATAATATGTAAACCGTCATCATATCTTTGGGCTTGATCTCGTCTAAAGTGGTGAGTGGGCCTTTATCTCATTTTAGGACTTTCCGAGCCGTTTTGTGACTTAGCCGTTTTACGATTTTAGACGGGATCGTTCCATGATACGACGACGTTTTTATAAAATATCTCGAGTCAATCGTATAGTTTGGAAATGTCCGGTGTTTTCTTTAACCGTTGCCATTTTATACGATTTACTCGAGGTCTTACGAGAAAACAAAATTTTAGCAGTTTTTATCGTAAAACTCCAACGGCAAAACGGATCGAGACGAAATGAGAGATGTTCCTATCACGGTTCAGAGTACGATCAAGTTGAGGGAAATATGCCTTGCTTCCGGGTAATGTGGATGGTAAGGTTCGGGTTGGTTAGCTCACTGGCTCGGCGACCTGGACGGTGTGGTTCAGCTCTCCAAAACGTCGAGCTGGTTTGGGAAGACCAGCTCGCCGGCTAGGAGAGCTGAACGGGACAGTTCAGCTCGCCAGGCCGGCGAGCTGGTTCGGGACGACCAGCTCGCCGGCTGGGAGAGTTGGACGGGACGGTTCAACTCGCCCAGCCGGAGAGCTTGTTAAGCACGGCCGGCTCGCCAGCTGGGTGAGCTGGAAGGGACGGTTCAACTCGCCCAGCCGGCGAGCTGGTTAGGCATGGCCAGCTCGCTGGCTTGGCGAGCTGATTGGCCGTGGTCAGCTCACCGTTTTGGCGAGCTGATCAGTCTCGGTCAGCTCGCCGGCTTGGCGAGCTGATTGGCCGTGGTCAGCTCGCCGTCTTGGCGAGCTGATCGGCCTCGGTCAGCTCGCCCAGCCGGGGAGCTGGACCTGTTCGGTCAGCTATGGTTGTTTCTCGTCTTCTCGATCCGAGGTTCTTTCGGAGAACATAAGGATTTTGATTTCGAGATTACCGTTTTTGACCTTAACATGAATTGTTTTTAATTATTTTATACTTTGATATGGGTTTTTTGTAATTTCGTATCTCCGTAGAAAGTCTATAGTTTTTCTTGTATTCTTTTTCCGGGACTTTAAGGCATTGATTCCGTCGTGACTGATTTTGACCCCAACACTCGCAAGCTTTCAAGTTGTTTGTGAAACGACACAGCTTGAGAGTCGAACACACTGAAGGTGACAGACACGTCACTACAAAGGAAAATATGCGGTCCAAATCCTCAATGTGTTTGTCTAATAAAACGGTGTTATCAGTTATAAAAGTGTAGAAGCCTATATAAGAAAGTAAAAGATCCCTATCATCTATCTGATTGCCATGACACTGTCTTTGCCTTGATCGCTTACATGACTATTTACAGCAGTTAGCTCGACAATTATATCTGTCATAAGATGAACATTTGAAAGAGTAAATGGCTTTTAATGATGAGGTTAAGCAAATAATAATAATAGGGTTACCTGGAAGATGGGTGCTGGTGTTTACTAGGCCAAGCATTTCATCTTCATGCGGAACTGGAAAAGTTCTTCAAGGATCGGGCTAACCGGTACGGTTATCTCATTGAATGTCATTAAGATGGTGAATCGGATAGACAGTTGAGAGTCGGATAGCTTGAAGTTTAGATTACTTAGAGTTACATCAAATCTGGTGACAGAGTACATTGAGCCCGCCCAGAAAAGATGCTTGAAGGTATTTAGGCATTGCACGTTGTGGCTTGCAATAATGTTGCTACAATACATGAACATAGTGAAGCGAAATTAACAAAGAAAACATAAAGATCTCAGAAATACAAACATAAGATTTTGTATTTAAAAAATCGATTAATATGTGTTTTAACACTGAAACTACCTTAGAAAAGCATGTCTAAACCCATGAGCTCGCCACCATGTTTGACATTACTCGCTTCCTAAAACCTAAATAGGCGGACGTTTCTGAACAACTACATCAAAAGTAATCTTATTATTTCTCATGAAGCCTTAACGCAAGCAGTTAGAGTTTTTGAGAAGAATGGGAAGAGAAACCGTCGCAGGTAGAGAGGACGCGATGCTCGTTCTATGCTGACATTTCTTTAAGGTTACATATATACACATCGATTATGGGCCATTTTCCAACAAAGTCTAACACCAAACCAAATAAAACACAAAAGAAACAAACCAATGCGACGTTAACACGTGTCAACATTTTATCAGTGAACTTATTTAGGTGACACCCTACGTGGAAAGGAGTGAGTAAACACTCCTTTATATATAATTAGATCGGAGGATAATCTGAGCTATATATAATATAGCTTTAGAAAGTGTGACATAAATGTTCAATAGCGCAAATCGGTATTGATTTTTTTGTCACGTTTGTATTGCCTTTCCTTTTTGCTTATAATGGAGAGTGGATCTTCCCTTAAATTACAAGTTGTCACATAGGTTCACGTAGAGATGTCAAAGGAGACCATAACCCGCGGGTTATGTCTAAGTAGCCTAATTACGATATTATTTTTGGAGATTTAGCATCATAAGATTTTTATCAGTAAAAAACAGAACGAATAAAGGGAATGATATTGGTTTAGTTTGAGTTTGGATGTGTTGTTGTGTAGGAAGTTGGTAATGCCTAAAATTAACCATAACAAAAGTAACGTATTCCTCAAAAATAGCAACATTAAATACCAGAACCACAATTATGTCTCTCTCTCTCTCTCTCACCTTTATCTAGGGTAGCCTCCCTAAGAAACACACAGAAGATAAGCATGAACACAAACCGTCGCAACAAATCCATTTGATACCTTAAATTTCCCTGATCAAAAGAAAATACAAACCCATTTGAAACAAAAAGAAAAGCGTGAAATGATGCAATAGGGAAAAAGAAGAAGGAGATAGAAGATAGAAGAGGCAAAGGGCATGGAAGACAGTCGTAGAGGATTATCTTCAACACCACAATCACGCAAGATCATGGTGATCGCTGACCCTACCCGTGAATCTGCAGCTGCTCTTCAATACACTCTTTCACACGCCGTGCTCGAGCAGGACGAGCTCATCCTCGTCCATGTTGAAAACAATGGTGGCTCGTGGAAAAACGCTTTCTCGAGTTTCTTGAGATTACCAAGCTCCATTTCCTCCTCCTCCTCCTCTAGTACCAGCGGATCCTCACCGGGAGCTGCTAATGCTAACGCTAACACTGCAATCGCAGCTTCATCTTTGGCATCTGAGATTGGTCAAGGAGAAGGGAATTTCCTTGAACAAATGAAACGGATATGTGAAATCGCTCAGCCTAAGGTGCGTGTGCACACTGAGTGTATTACCATGGAAGGCATCAAAGCTGCATCTATTCTTCTGCATGGAGACAAACTTGGGGTGGATGTTATTATCATTGGCCAACGTCGAACAATCTCAGCCTCCCTTCTAGGGTCTACTCTCTCTCTCTCTCTCTCTCTCTCTCTCTCTCTCTCTCTCTCTCTCTCTCTCTCTCTCTCTCTCTCTCTCTCTCCATTTAGAAAAAAAACATGAATTGTGACATATTTCAGAACATTAAACATGAACCGGTCGCAAGCTAGAGTAAAAATGTCCTGCTGTACACATATTTTATTCCAGAAAATAGAAAAGATAAACTTTTAAAGTTTCAGAGCGGAGATTTCGATTAAATATAAAATGATATGAGGATTGTGTATTGACAGATCTAGGAGGCCTGGAGGGTCTCTAAGAGGACCAAAAGGCATAGACACTGCAGAATATTTAATCGAGAACAGCAAATGCACCTGCGTTGGCGTACAGAAGAAAGGTCAAAATGGAGGCTATGTTCTAAACACCAAGACCCATAAGAATTTTTGGCTCTTGGCATGATATGCGCATATTGCGCCTAGTCAGTCTATGATACTTACTTGTAGCTAAAAGACAAAAAAAATACCAGCCAACTTCACTTGTTTCTTTCATCATCTTCAAATTCTAGCAATGAAGTTTCTTTTAAATGTTGTTCCCTCCTCCGACCACCGAACGTGGGTAAAATTTGTAAATATGGAACATATATAATCAGTTGACACCAATCTGAATCAACGGATGTAAGAAACTAGAGAGTCATGACTTGCAGGGTAAATAATAAGCATAAACATTAGTGCAGACTCATAAAACCATTAATTCGCTAAACACTCAAACTCAGTAAATATTGGCCCATGCAAAATGACAAACGGAAAGTCAATTCATGCGCATGTTAAATGATATCTCTTTTTGTATTGTGGATCTTTTTTCTAGACACTACAAGAAAACACTGGAAATCCTGACGAACGTTCCGACGGAAACTTAGGTTGTCGGAAAATGCCGACGATATTCCGACGACATACCGACGAAAACCACAAAATCGAAGTCGTCGGAATTTCGTCGGAAATTTCCGACGGATTCCCGACAAAATACGTTCGTCGGAATATTCCGACGAAATTCCGACGATATGCCG
>CAKOAT010136932.1:75963-88595 GCA_932364175.1 Eruca vesicaria subsp. sativa
GACGACTGATTTTTTAAAAATCCTTAACTATAGTTATATGTAAATTTGTATACCGAAACTATGTTAAAAACACGTAATAAGTGTGGAGTATACTACTTGATCGCAAACATTCGGGTTTTACGACTTATAAATTAATACATATATATATGTATCATAGTTTCATAACATATCATCTTAATTATACTCATACACTTATAAAATCATATTAATCCAATCTTACAATACTAAAACTATTTTAAAAAAAATTGTGTTATAAATATTTTTTTATACTCAATCCTTATTCAAATACTCTATTTATTAACAAATATATGGATTATTTTTAGTTATACTTTCTATATTATTTTTTAGAGAATTTTTTTTTTTTTTAAATATCAAATATCGTCGGAAATCCGTCGGTATTTTCCTACGGATTTCCGACGAATTGGGTAATTTATTTACCCGGGAAACCAAATCGCGTGAAATTTTCACTAAACCGCGAATTAATTTTTGACCGACGGAATACCGACGAAACCGGTTCCGTCGGTCGGTTTAATATACAAAAACCCTAATTTTCCTTCTTCTTCCTATTTCCTCTCTTCTCTTCTCGCGAATCCTCTCCTCTCCTCTCTCCCCTCTCTGGCGGCTCTCCTCTCCTCCCCTCTCTCCCCTCTTCCCGGCATCTCTCCTCTCCTCTCCTCTCTCCCCTCTTCCGGCGGCTCTCCTCTCCTCTCTCCCCTCTTTCCTCCGGCGGCGGCTCTGATTTTTCCGGCGAGATCCTTCCTCTCCTCACGTTTCTCCATCATGTAAGCTATCTCTTCCTTTGTATATTAGATTAAATTAGGGTTTAATCCGGAAATTAGGGTTTTAAGATGTTAGATTTGATTGGATAGTTTAGGTTTAATTTGGATGTTTAGGATTAGGATAAAATTAGGGTTTAAGATGTTAGATTTGAGGTTGTAAAAACTTAAAGGTTTGATTTTTGAGAATTGTTTTTAATTTTTAAAACGTTTTCTAATTTTAAAAAACGTTTTTTAATTTTTTTTAAAACGTTTTTGGGTTTTCCAGTAATATTATAACTACTAAATATGTTTTTTTATATTTAATAATTGTATTTATGTGTTTTACAATATTTTTAGAAATATTTAACAAATTTTTCTATATTTATGAAGGTTTATAAATAATTTTTCTATATGTAAAAACCATATTTCTAATATAGAAACATACATTTTTATTTTATTTTATAATTATTAAAAACGTTTTTATTGTTTTTTATAATTATTAAAAACGTTTTTATTTTATTTTATAATTATTAAAAACGTTTTTATTGTTTTTTATAATTATTAAAAACGTTTTTATTGTTTTTTATAATTATTAAAAACGTTTTTATTTTATTTTATAATATTTTATATACTTAAGTACTTTTTTACAATTATTTTAATTATATATATATATATATATATATATATATATATATAAATGTCTATTTTTAAAAATTTAAAAAATTTTCTAGATAAATTTGTAATTATATGAAAAACTTAGAATTTTAGAATATTTATACATATATTGTGAACATTTTAGATATTTTTTAATATTTAATATACACTTAAGAACTTTTTTATATATTTATAAATGTCTATTTTTTAATATTTAACAAAGTTTTCTAGATATAGTTGTGATTATATAAAAAATTAGAATCTAGAATTTTTATACATATATTATGAACATTTTAACATTAAAAAACTTACAATACATTTTAAATTAAAACTTTCTGAATTGTTTTTTTTTATTATCAGTTGTGTAAACTTAAATTCTATAATATTATAAGTTTTTAATTTTAAATTACATTTATTTACGAATTTAAAACAAAAGTTTTAAAATGAAAAATTAATATAAATTTTTTTTAAAAAAAATTAAATCAAACTTACCGACGACATAGGTCGTCGGAATCCATCGGTTTATTCCGACGAAATATGTCGTCGGTATATTCCGACGAAAGCAGGCGTCGGTATATACCGACGACATATTTCGTCGGAATATACCGACGACATATTTCGTCGGAATAAACCGATGGATTTCGTCGTCGGTAGTTCGTCAGAATTACAGTCTCTCGGAATTCGTCGGAAATTGTCACGGATTTCCGACGAAATTTTTTTTTCCGATAAAATGATACCGACGAACAACTTCGTCACGGTTTCGTCGGAATACGCCTATTCTGACGGATTTCCGACGGTTTTGGCCGTCGGTATCCTTCTGTTTTCTTGTAGTGAGAGCATCATCAGCTGATGTTGCAATACCAGCTGTTATACGTCAAACAGCAAAAGGTTTATACGTCTTCTACTAATAGATCAAAGAACACTACTTATAGCGAGACATAACTTGGAGTTGTCAATAGGTACATATTGTAATAGACAACTAGATTCTCAAGTATATTTTTTGTTTTAATTTTTTCTAAAAATTTAGTTTTTATGTTTTTTTTTGTAATCATATATGTGTATACCATTTTTAAAAAATTATTAGTAAGAGGTTTTGATAATTGTACAGAATTTGTGATATTGCATAGCTATACACTTGTACCCAGTGTTTTGAAACTCGATCCGGATCCGCGGTTGAATTGTTAAATCTGTTGATCCGGTATGTAATCCGGTTTGAGTTTTCGGAAAAAAATCATTATTTAATAATATAGTAAAACCTACTAAAACCTAGAACCTGACTACTAGTTGAATCAAGACATAATTTTTAATTATTTTTTAAAAGTTATATTATTAGAATATGTTTGTATACTAATTAGGAAGTTAAATTTTTAGTTTGTATAATAAAATAAGATGATATGATTTGTAGATTAATTAAAATCCGCTAAAACCCATAATCCGACCTACTAGTTAAACCACGGGTTGAAACAATACATAACTTCTAATTATCATTTTTAGTTATATTATTAGAATTTGTTTGTATTCTAATTTGGAAGTTAAATTTTTAGTTTTTCCAAAAAGATGATATGATTTGTAGATTATGAATCTATTAACAAAACTAATTGTTTGAATTGGATTAGTTTATTTTTATTACCAATTATCTATTATAATTTTATGATAGCCCACTGTAAATATATGTTGTAAAATATAATAAAAGAAAATCCACAAGAAACCTGTCTAACTAATTGGTATGAAAAAATAGTTTATATTATTTTTTATCGCCCGGTAATACAACATATTTGTTATTATTCTCATTATGTTGTAAAATATAAATAAATAAATATTCAACTGCATTTGGACAGTTCTACTAAAATAGAATCGTTGGCATTTTACAATGATTACAAAATATTATAAATTGTTTCAAAAATTGTTCCACACTTTTAAAATTAAAAATGATTTCGGATAACATTTGTGGTTGCGGATGGTTGTAGATAAATAAACGTAAAAATGTTTTCTAAAAGTATTGTAAACTTTATATTTTAAAATTGAAATATTATAAATAAAATATTATACAATTCATTTTATATTTTAATTTCTATTCACTAACACATTATATTTATATTAAAAAAAATAAAACAAGAATATCCACCATAATTTGAAGTATTAATATTTATGTTGCTGAAGATATGTAATTTAAATAATGTATTCCAATTTCTTAAGGTTATTAGATATATCAAAGTTTTCAGGTTTCTTAACAATATAAGAAAAAAAACAAAGCCTATATTAAAGTTTAGGGAAATTGGCCTCAGTAGCCATAAAACAAAATGTAATTAGGTATCTAGCTAAAAAAACACCCTTAACTATTACTATAATATATACTATATTACCCCTCATTCTTGGTTAATACGTGCACAAACTTCTTCTTCTTCACTTATCAACTACTTAATTCTTCTTCACTTACCTACCACCATCACTTCTTCCAACTCACTACCATTTTTGGTAAAAAAAATATCAGTCATTTGGATCTCTATCTATTGTACAATTATTATCATTGTTTTTATTTATTAACCAATTTCATTTTGTTAACTACCATCTCCTTGATATTAGTCACCACTATCTTCTGAAAATCTACAGATCCGTTGCGGTCGAGGCGTCCTCATTTTCCTGTAAGTTCTCGGTTGTACTATGCTATTTGAACAATATGTACTATGTTATTTTGTTTGTTTACTATTTTATTTCCATAAATGATGCAATCATGATATTAACTGATGATATTCTCATATCAACTGTCAATAATGGTGATGTGGTCATTAAAACCGTAGCTGAATCAATATCTAGAACAATATCTGAACCAGAGGCCAATCAGACGCCAACAAGAGGCCAGGACCTATGTTCACTCGGCATATCTTTCAAACCAGGAGGATTTTATTCATGAAACCGGTTTTCCTGGATTCTACACTCAACAAGAGCACACGTCGAATTGGTTTCATACCAAAAGGATTAATGGTTTAGGAGATATCCAATTTCGAAGTTAAGGGTGGTCCAACTTGTCTTATTTGGAAGATTTCACATTTAAGACACCCCATATCTTCCTCTTGCTGGATGAGCTCGTGTTGGAGATTCTCCAAGTGATTAATTTGGTTCCAAAACAGCTCACTTACCTCCCCAAGTTCTCTAGATACGAGTTATTCTTAGGTTCACCAACCAATATGATGGTGTTGTTTTATATTTGATATCTTTTTAAAAAAGAAATAAAATCTTGTTAAGTTATATTATATTTTAAAAAAAAAATACAAAAAAAAAAAAAAAATATTTAAAAAAACGAAAAAGAAACTTTTTTAAAAAATATTTAACACTAAAACACTAAACCCTAAACTCTAATCCTAAACCCTAAACCCTAATACTAAACCCTAAACCCTAATCCTAAACCCTAAACCCTAATATATACCCTAAACCCTTGGGTAAATCATAATCCCTTTGGAAAAACCTTAACCCTTGGGTAAATTAATACTAACTAATTATACTATTTTTTAATTTTTTTTTTTTTTTTATTTAAACACATGTTTTTATTTTGACGATATATTAAAATATTTTTTGTTTTAAATTATTTTTTGCAATTATTACTGTTTTTATTTTATTTTTATCTTTTATTTTAAAACATAATATAATGTTAAAATATTTTTTTTTAAGATTTTTTTTCCTTTTTATAAATATTAATATTTTTATTTATTTTTCTATTTTTATTTTAAAAACATAATATAAATTGACAAGATTTTGTTTCCTTTTTTAAAATATATCAAATATGAAATAACACCACCATATTGGTTGGTGAACCTAGAAGTTCACTCTAGGGGGTGAACCCAAGAATAAGTCTCTAGATACAAGGAACCTCAAAGTTTCCAAAAAACAAGGAGGCAAGAAAATTTTTTTTCCTGGTTTTTTTTTGTTTTTCTAATGAGAACAAATTGAAAAAAAAAAGTTAGAGATAAGAACTTTTAGCTTTGATACCAAAATTGATACAAGCCTAAGCTATCAAAGGCTTATAAAACTCTTGAATGAACAGATCTTCAAGCTAGCAGATAGATAGTATGATGGTGATGGGTCGAAGAGCACAACAAAGGCTGCGTATGGCCTTTGATACAACTCAAATACTCGAGCACTTGGAGGTACTGGTTTCAACAAGACAAGATAAACAAATTTTTACAAGAGCAAACTTCAAAGAGCAAAAGTTTCATTTTCATTCATTATTTCAAGTCTGATTAGTGATTACCAAGAAGCAAATATAAGAGCTTATATAAGCTCGACCAAGGCTGGTCAAAGACAAATAAATCAACATAAATGAGAATAAAAATATCAGAATAAATGAAAACACAATCAATTGTTTGATTGTAATGGCCATTATTGCTTGATCTTGGCCATGTAAGGAAAACTTTGAGGTTCCTTGTATCTAGAGAACTTGGGGAGGTAAGTGAGCTGTTTTGGAACAAAATTAATCACTTTGAGAATCTCCAACACGAGCTCATCCAGCAAGAGGAAGATATGGGGTGTCTTGAATGTGAAATTTTCCAAATAAGGCAAGTTGGACCACCCTTGACTTCGAAATTGGATATCTCCTAAACCATTAATCTTTTTGGTATGAAACCAATTCACCGTGTGCTCTTGTTGAGTGTAGAATCCAGGAAAATTGGTTTCATGAATAAAATCCTACTGGTTTGAAAGATATACCGTTTTGAGTGAACATAGGTCCTGGCCGGTTTGCTGGTTTGTTGAGCTGTGCGTCTGATTGGCCTCTTGGTCAGATACTGTTTTAGATATTGATTCAGCTACGGTTTTAATGACCACATCACCATTATTGACAGTTGATATGAGAATATCATCAGTTGATATCATGATTGCATCAATAATACTTCATATTATGTATTATATGCATATTTTATATTAGGTTAGGGTTTATATTTCCTTTTAGGATTTAATGCTTAGTGTTTTGGGTTTAGTTTAGGGAATATTTGGATTGACTTTAGGGTAAACATTATCTCCTTCCTTGCAATCAAAATTTTAAAATTTAAACATTAATATGTACTATATTGTTTTGTTTGTTACTATTATATTTCAATAATACTTCATATTATGTATTATGTGCATATTTTGATATTTGAGTTAGGGTTTATATTTCATTTTAGGGTTTAGTGATTAGTAATTTGGATTTAGTTTATAGAAAATTTGGATTGACTTTAGGATAAACATTACCTCCTTCCTTGCAATCAAAGATATTTTAAAATTTTTAATGAATTCTGGCTCAATTGGTAAAAAAATGGGGTTTGAACATTAATATATGCTATGCTCTTTCGTTTGTTACTATTCTATACTGATAATGATTCATATTATGTATTATGTGCAGATTTAATATTTGGATTAGAGTTTATAACTTTTTTTAGGGTTTAGTAACTACTGTTTTGAGTTTAGTTTGTAGAAGATTTAGGTTGATTTTGGGGTAAGTATTACCTTATTTTCTGCAATCATAAGTATTTTAAAATTTATACACTATGTAATATGTTATTTTGTTTATTACTATTCTATTTTGATAATATATAATTTTATGTACTATGTGCATATTTTGATATTTGAATTAGGGTTTACATTTTCTTTTAGGGTTTATTGGTTATTGTTTAGGGTTTAGTTTTTATCTGGACGTTGGGTTTAGTTTTTATCTGGACGTTGGGTTTAATTTTATTAATTTTGGATAAATATAAAATATTAATATATTTAAATCATTTTATAATTTACTTAATATAAACTATACCATTTAGCAAGTTCTATTCTATTTATTTATTATCACCATAATCAACATGAATACTAAACCACCACTATTCTAGTAACTTTTTATTTTATTTTTTTACATGACATATGCTTATTGTACGTTGTTACAGGCAACTAGCTTAGAGAAAGGAGATAACCGGAAAAATAAGAACAAAATACTATGAGATCAAATAATGTCAAATCATATGCTATATTCTTAATCATATGCTATATTTTGATATTTGGATTAGGGTTTATAGTTTTCTTTAGGATTTAGTGATTAGTGTTTTAGTTTTAGTTTATGGAAGGTTTAGGTTGACGTTAGGATAAACATTATTCATTCCCAATAATCATAGACATTTCAAAATCAGAACAATATGTACTATACTATTTCGTTTGTTACTATTCAATTTTAATAATACTTCATATTATATATTATTAGCATATTTTGATATTTGGATTAGGGTTTATAATTTCTTATAGACTTTAGTGATTAGTGTTTCGGGTTCCGTTTATGGAAGGTTTGGTTTTTAAGATAAACATTATTTCATTCTCTCCAATCATAGACATTTTCAAAATCAAAACAATATGCACTATACTATTTCGTTTGTTACTATTCTCTTTTAACAATACTTCATTTTATATAATATTTGTATATTTTGATATTTGTGTTAGGGTTTATAGTTTCTTTTAGAGTTTAGTGATTAGTGTTTTGAGTTTAATTTATGGAAGGTTTAAGTTGACGTTAGGGTAAGCATTATTTCCTTCCCAGCAATAAAAGACATTTCAAAATCATAACAATATATACTATACTATTTCGTTTGTTACTATTCTATTTTTATAATACTTCATATTTTATACTATTTGCATATTTTGATATTTAGGTTAGGGTTTATATTTTTTGAGGAGTTTAGTGATTAGTGTTTTTGGTTTAGTTATGAAAGTTTTGTGTTGACTTGAGGTAATCATTACTTCTTTCCCTTCATAGATATTTCAAAATTTGAACAATATTTACTATACTATTTTGTTTATTACCATTTTGCATGTTCTATTCTATTTACCTTTTATCACAGCTGTTGCTATCGTTCTTTAGACACTTCACTATTATTATTTACCGCTAACTTGTATAGGAAAAAAATATAACCGGAAAAAGGGAATAAATGCTATGATATCTAATTATGTCAAATCAAATGCTATATCATTAATTATGTCTCCAAAATTGGCTATTATACAAATTAGCCAAAATTTAGGGTCCAATGTGGTTTAATCAATTTATGGGTTAGCTGTATCAATATTAGGAGGATATGCTTTTAAAAAATATTAATAATATGATGATATAGTATAACAAAATTTAGGTCCACCCTCAAGAGTGAACCTTTAAACTCACCACTCATCTTATCACCAATTAAATTGCCACCTAGATTACTAATTTTTAATTTTTAAAAAAATTTAAAATGGTCAAAAAATAATAAGACTAATTTTAACTACGCTAACGCCGCTACCTAAATCCTAAACCCTAAATTTTAAACTCTAAACTCTAAAATTAAACCCTAAACCCTAAACCCAAAATCTAAACTCTAAACCCTAAACCCAAATTCTAGACTTTAAACTCAAATCGTTAACTTTAAACCTAAACCTTAAACCCAAACCATAGACCCTAAACTCTAAACCATAAAACCTAACTCTAAACCCAAACCCTAAATCCAAACCTTATAGCTTAAATCCTAAACCCTCAACCCTAAAACTAAACTCTAAACCCAAACCCTATAGCCTAAACCCAAATCCTACACCTTAAACCCAAACCTTAAACCTAAACTCTAGACCCTAACCCCTATACCCTAGACTCTAAACCCAAACCCAGACTCTAAACCCAATTTTTAAACCCTAAAGGAACATCATCAAAATTAACCCAAACTTTTAGGGTCTAGGGTTCTGGTTTAGAGTATAGAGTTTGGATTTAGAGTCTAGGGTTTGAGTTTAGGATTTAGGTTATATCGTTTTGATTTAGGGTTTAGGATTTAGGTTTAGGTTTATAGTTAGGTTTTAGGGTTTAAAGTTTAGGATCTATGGTTTAGTTTTAGGGTTCATGGTCTAGGGTTTAGGGTCTAGGGTAGGGTATATGATTTGGGTTTAGGAATTAGTTTTAAGGTTTATTGTTTGGGTTTAGGGTTTAGGATTTGGGTTTAGGGTATAGAGTTTGAGTTTAGGGTCTATAGTTTTGGTTTAGGGTTTAGTTTTAAGGTTTACGATTTTTAGAGTTTAGAATTTACGATTTAGGATTTAGGTGGCGATCCTAGCGTCGTTAAAATTGTCGTTATTATTTTTATGCTATTTTAGATTTTTTTTGAAGAAAATTGATATTTTTAATTAATAATATGTGTGGCAATTTGATTGGTTATAAGAATAGAGATGAATTTAAAGGTTCACCCTAGAGGGTGAACCTAAGTTTTATTCGATATAGCATCATTACATACTATAGAAGGTTGTAGACTTGTAAGAAAATGTATGTTACGGAACTAATGTTAGTCGATAGGTTTATTTATTAGCTATTGTTAGTGGGTCCCTATTATTAAGGAATTAAACTGTTTTAAAAAAAAAAGGGAATTAAGTGGTTACAAATATATATTTAGATACATTTAGAAAATATTATGGTTTATTTTTATAAGTATATATTGTGGGATTATTTTGTTAGGCTAAACTTCTATCAATAGGTTATGTTCCTAAATTAATAGAATAGACAGTTTTTAGTCATGAGAGCGTTTGATAACTCTTCTGACGCTGAAAATAAATGGTGATATAAATTCTTAAAATTCTATATTTCTTCCCATTCATAGGAATAAAATATATTTAGAGTGGGGGTTATGGAGATAAGGTTTAAGGAAACATTAAGAAAAGATCCATGTAAGTAACACTATAAGAAAACACGTCCTTTACTATAATGGGTTTTCCTCGTTATTTTCTAGTAAATGGCCCTTTACTAGGAAATAACGAGGAAACGTGTTTCGTCGAAAGACGTTCATCGTAAAGCATATTTTCCTCGTAATTTCCTAGCTAATTTACGAGGAAAAGTTTCCTCGTAAAGACGTGGAAAAGGTTTCCTCGTAAAGGCGTGGAAAAGGTTTCCTCGTAAGCTCCACGTAGACTTTCCTCGTAAGGGCATAGTAAACTATTTCCTCGTAACCTCGTAGTAGGTACTTTACGAGGAACTTGCTAGGAAACTTTACGAGTAGTTTACTTCGAAACTTTTACGAGGAATTTGCTTCGAAACAATTTTTTCCTATTTAAAAAAAAATATTTATAAATTTAAAATTATATATATTTAAAAAAATTAAAAAACCAAATGATAAATCAAGAATAAATAACTAAATATTTATAAATAACTAAATAATATACAATTAATAAGTTTTTAAATTCATAATATACAATTAAAAACTAAAAAAAAACTAAAAGGGATGCTGCTGATCTTGAAATTGGTGCACGAAATCGTCGTCTCCCATGTCAGATGGCGGCTGTGACTGAGATGGTGGAGGCTGTTGGGATAGAAGGGCTCCGCTTTCCCGTCTCTGACGCAACATCTCCGCCACTTGCGGGTTTCCAACCGCCATAATGTCGAGGATATCCGTGAGCGTACTCACATGAGCCTGCGTTGCCTGCAACTCCGTCCGCAGATGAGCATTGTCATCGGCTTGTTGGTGAACATAAGCCGATGTCACTGCGGGGACATCGTTAACCGAACCAATCCCGATAACACGGTCCTTTTTCCTCGGGACGACCTGTAAATTAAAATATTAATAACGTAAGAAAAAATTTAAATAAATAATAAAAATTAATATATTAAAACAAATTATTTACCTACTCGTCAATCTTATCCACTTCAAGAGTGGATAATACGACCGGAGCCCCAGTCTACTGAGTCAGCTGGGTCTGGCGCTCGTCAACTCGGGCAGCAACCTCATTGTAGATCCGCTCGGAAGCAGGATCTACAAACTGCCCACTCTTCCTCCGGTGGGTCCGCTCTTAAAGGTCTTTCTGAGATGGAAGAACTCCTGTCTCTTTAGCCTTAATTTTTTTTAAATTAAATATTAATGTAGAATATTAGAATATTCAAATAAAGTAAAAATTAAATAGTTATAAAAAAATACCATGTCTAGACGAACTCCCCCGTGAGGTTTTCGGCCCGTGGTGTGAAGTATCTTCGTGTTGCCATGCTCGTCTGTGGCCATCCGGGATGCCGTAAAACCTCCCTAAGTCTCGGGAACTCCCAAAGGTGAACCACCGGGAGCTGACGAAGACGAACTGGGCCCGAATAGATCCGCATAATGAATCCCCTGATCTACAAGCCTCCTGGACTGAGCAGCAGCAACTTTGCTCTTTCTAACCATCTAAATTTAAAAAAAAACAGAAAACATTAATTCTCGTATAAATTGTATAATTTTTAAAAACAGTTAAACAAACGTAATCTAAATTTCCTAATCTAACCAACTAATCTAAATTCCCTAAACTAACCACCTAATCTAAATTTCCTAAACTAACCACCTAATCTAAATTCTCTAAACTAACCACCTAATCTAATCACCTAACTAGGAAGTAGAGAGTACCTTAAGAGAATATGGAGAGGAGCTTACTATGACTGAGAAGTCGGATTGCTCGTGTATATATAAGGAATTTTGTTTCCTCGTAAAGCTCTAGTAATATTACAAGGGCTTTACGAGGAAACAGCTATGCCCGTGTTTTCATTTCCTCGTAAGGTCCTAGTAAGGTCCTAGAAATAATATTACTAGGACTTTATGAGGAAAATCTTTACGAGGAAATAGCTATGCCCGCGTTTTTTTCCTCGTAAAGTCCTAGTAATGCTTACGAGGAAATAGCTATGCCCGCGTTTTTTTCCTCGTAAAGTCCTAGTAATGCTTACGAGAAAATAGCTATGCCCGTGTTTTCTATTACTAGGGCTTTACGAGGAATGGGTTTGTAATTCCCTAAACTCGAAACCCCAAACCCCAAACCACAACTTCCTTAACTTATAACCTCTTCTACATTTAAACTCCTAACCTCTTCTACACCTAAATCCCAAATTCATTTTTTTTATTAAACAAGCTTAAAAACATACGTAATTCAACTCTTTTTTTGTTATTAAGAAAACTTATAAAACATACTTAATTGAAATTGGTTTTTGTGATGAAACAAACTTATAAAACATACATAATTCATTCGGATACATTCTCATAATCCGTAGAAACATCATCATTTTCTTATACGGTGTAAGAAAGACCGGCCACAATGAATATTGTCTCCCAGACATTCCAAATGGACTAAAACCATCAGTGCATAATCCAAGATACACATTCCGGCTATTGCTAGCGAAATGTGGATGTACATTGTTAAAATGTTTCCAGGCTCTTGCATCTGATGGATGAGTCATCTCTCCATCCGTCTGAGTATGCTCGGCGT
>CAKOAT010136932.1:88695-101028 GCA_932364175.1 Eruca vesicaria subsp. sativa
GTATCACAATCTACCATTTGTTCCTCTTGGTGATGATCATAGCTATAAATACTGCTACCTTCATTACGCAAATGATACCCCGGTTCAACCTGATTACTACTGCTACCTTCATTCCTACAACTAGCATCTTCTCCATGTTGATACCAAATATAATAATATGGCATGAAACCTCTATTTATTAAATGCTTCCAAACATTTTCACGAGGGCCTAATTTGCTATTGCAACATTTCCGACAAGGACATAACATCTTACCACTTTCCTGCGTGAGTGGTGTAGAATCTGCTTGATGCATAAACGTCTCCAACCCTTCTAGAAATTCGTTCGTCACACTCCCGTTATTATCTCTGTGTGAATACATCCACTGCCGCAACTCGAAAATATTTCCCGGACCGGACATTTTTTTGTGTTTGATCAAGCTTATAGCTAATTTTTTTTGGGTGTGTTTCAAATGAATCACATAAGGTGGTATTTGTAGAAATTTTCGAATCTGAGCATTTACTAGGAAATTGCTAGGAAAAGTAGGTACAAAACACGTTTTTTATTTAAATTCGATATTTCCTATCCAGTTCCTCCTAATTTCGTAGTAATAAACCGTTTCCTCCTAATTTCGTAGTAAACTTTTACTATGCCTTGACGAGGAAAGTCTTTACTACGTCTTTACGAGGAAA
The DNA here is from genome assembly GCA_932364175.1 of Eruca vesicaria subsp. sativa. Classification (NCBI taxonomy): domain Eukaryota; kingdom Viridiplantae; phylum Streptophyta; class Magnoliopsida; order Brassicales; family Brassicaceae; genus Eruca; species Eruca vesicaria. Next base: position 89,365 of record CAKOAT010136932.1, read on the forward strand.
AGTACTTTTTCCTCGTAAGCTCCTCGTAAAATTACTAAGGTCTTACGAGGAAAACGTTTTCTCGTAACTTTTCGAGGATGAAATTTGCTTTCCTCGTAAACTCGAAGTAAGTCCTTAGTAATTTTACGAGGAAGATATTTTTCCTAGTAAAATTTCCTAGTAAAGGCTTAGTTTTCTTGTAGTGTAAATCTTTAAGATAGATTACGCGAATCGGACTGATATTATTGACAGAACAAACTATTCTCGATCTCAAGTGAAAATGCCAATCAAATACTGGTCTTGTTTTTGTCTTTCATATTCATCAGCTTGCTAGAACCACTCTGATTGTTTAGGGCGCACCGTTTGTACCACTCGGAATGATAAAACTGTTTGATCATGAGGCGCGAGGTAAATTTTTTCTTTAACTCAACATCAACTTTTTATTAGTCAAATGTAAATATAGGATTACAGCCTCAAAAGATTTAAACCCAACATACAACTGATGAGATCTAGTAACGTCTAGGAACATTGAGTCGGATCCCACACTACCTAACCTATTCGCTGGTGTATTTCACCACATCAAAACGAATTCCTCCCACAACTCGAGAGAATTCTTTCGTCTATTGACCCTACTTAGACCACATGATACACAAAAAAACCATGAGCCAACACCAGATTCTAAGTAAAAGTATAAGCAATTAATCTTTATACGATTCGCATTCAGTCCGTTTACCAACCACTATATCACATAAACGACGCATTCTGGACTTGAGCCATATCCGTCATGAACTGTTGCCTCGATCCATAGCCACAAACCGGATAGAAACATCCGGACTGAAAGTCGGACCCTGACGAATGTTGGCATAATCGGTTTTCCAAGTCGCTGCTTCAGAAAATGAAAAACTGATACCACCAAGACGAAACGAAGTCCCATCACCGGGGCAGGGAAATGGAGCTCCGCCACGCTCACCGGCCAAGATCACACCTCCGGTTGACTACTTCTTTAGTGTGAATCTTGGAGCATGTTGTCTCCAAAAATCAGAGAACAAGCTTTCATCCACCGCATGTTGAGTCTCTCCTTCTACCATCTCACAGTCACACCAAGAGGTAGATCCGAGATAGAGAAGATGTCTGGCCGATCCATGTGCCATTGCCATGAAGTTCTCACCGGAGATCTGAAAAGTGAAAAACATATCTGGCGAGTTCTTCGATCCTAAAAATCCAACTACCCTATTCTCACTTACGCCGTGAGTCTTGCCGCATCTCCAAAGGATGCCGGAAACTGCTACCGTCGAGAAAAACAAGCACTGCGAGAGCTCAAACACCTCAGAGAAGGTTGCATATCGACTGGGATTGAACAAGGAGGAGGATATCAGAAGGAAAAGGAGGATGGATAGTAAAGGAGGTGCCTTTGGCACTGCAACGGCAGCAGGCCGGTGCTAGGTTATAATTTGCGGCAGTTTTTTTTTTCGAGAGAGCAAAGGTCGACCAAGTTCTAATTAGGCGTAGATAGGCATGATGTGACTTTAATACTTTAAAATAACGGTAAATGTATCACAATATAAATTTCTATGAATTTTTCTAAATTCATCTGTTTTGAAAATTTAGTTCGTATTATAGAAATATAAGAAATCCATACATATGGGTTAAGAATACTGATAATTTGAAAATTGACAATATACGTTACTAATACAGTAAAAATCCCATAAATTAATGGTATTGGAGTTTTGATATTTTATTAATTTATGGATTTGTTAATTCATAATTTTTTTAGATTATATAATTTTAAGTTATTTAATGTAAAAAGAATAATTTATGATTTACGGTATATGCATCAACTATTTTTATAGATATAAAGTTTATGTTCTTATTCGTGTATCGGGTGTATAAAAATATTTACCCTAAATGTAAACACATTTTAAATTAAAATATCAATATATTAAGAAAAATTTAAAAATAAAGATACACTGCTGTGAATAAAAGACAAACTATATAAATATTATTTATATTTAGATATTAATTATTACTTTATGATTATATTAGGACTGTATATTTACATTAAAAAATATTATCTTATTTTTTATTATCTTATTGAATTGTGGCATATATGCAATGACCAATTCGGGATTGGTGATATTTATTAATGCTTTGGTATTAATCTATGGAGCTTTTACTATACATAGATGGAAAATTTATGCATATAGTTGAAAATTAACAAATTCATATGTCAACAATATATGATATAAATTTTCTATTATGATACAAATAACAATATCTTAAAAACATAATTCACCGACTTTGGCCCAAACCCTATATAACGTTCAGATCGTCCACAGCTAATACGTCTTCTATGCTCGCTCTCTTGGCCCGTGGGCCTCATTCCGTATGAAGGACATTGTATTAATTTTTGGAGGCTCAAAATTCTTGTTTAGTACCTTGCATTCATGATATTTCTCAAATTAACCTAAAGCAACTTCCTCTCTCAGATAAGAAGTTTGAATCCACGGGGAGCGTTGACACACAATAGACTAGTGAAATCAAGATTAAGCTAGACAATTAATAATAAAGCAATAAATAGTAGTAAACAAGTTTATTGGTTAGTTGTAAACTATATGAGAAAATAGCTAGACTTAGGGTTTCAGGAAATAGAATTATATTCTATAGATGCTAAGGATGTGTGATAAACCGTCCTAGAACTCGAATGCAAGAATAAGATATCCAACTTGTTAGATTTATCAAAGTCCAGGCTGTGTGTGAAGAGGAAGCCATTAAAGGCAAGAGAGAACTCGAAATGATGATGAGAGGGTCTGATCTACACAAGAGAATCCTTGAATCTAAAACAGTGTATTAAGAGATTTAAGAGGGATTGAGAAATTTAGAAAGGGGTAGACTTTAGGGAGTTAGATTCAAGAACACTCTTGTTTATTATTTTACAGCGGAGAGGGGAAATCCCTCAAACTCCCTTGAGGAGATACAACTCGCCAACACATGGCTTATATATGCCTTTACAATATGAAACCATTAAATCCTTAATCTTATGGCAAAAATAAACACTTGAGAAATGAATGGTTGAGATGTGGTCTTGGTTTGGTCTTGGCAAGGAGGCACTTGATTGGTCCATTCAAATCTAGTCAAGGAAGATCTGGTCCCTCATTTGCTGATCATAGGCGCCCATGAACCAGCCCACATAAGTGTGTAGGTTCATGGTCCAACTTGCTTATACTTTACAGCCATAGACAGCGTGTCCTTTTGTCTTTTGTTTTTTTCCCTAACTTTTCACAAACAACCAGGGAGTGTACAAACAGGTTATGGTCCGTACACTTTCACCTATTTTTTGCATAAAGTTTGGAAACACTTCAAATGGTCGAGATGTGAAGTTTTGGGTCGAGCTCGGTCCGTACGGATCCGTACAGTCCGTACAGCCTCGCCCTATTCTTTCACATTCGACCATTTGCCTTCTGGTACACTCCTAAGTCCCTCATGGACTTGAGCCCATCTTTACACCACCATCAGATCACTTCTGGACCCATTTAGATACTCCTAAAGCCTTTCTAGAGCTTTCCCGGAGATCTCATCCTAAACTTGCACCAGACCAAAGTCAACCCATATCCTTTGGTTTCTCCATTTCTTTTCTTCAAGTTAACATTCTCCCTCAAGCTTGACTTTAAAGATCCTAAGTCTAGCTTGGAACCTTGAAGAAATTTTCTCATTAAAAATCTTATAAAGAAAACTCTGCTTAGGGATAAAACCTTATATAGAAAATAGTAGAACCTTCAAGGCCTAGACATTGGCCAATGCGTATTTAGTGTTCTCATCAGTGTGATGGACACTAAAGACCCTGGATCAAGGCCTCTCTTGTGATGCAAGGTAGATCACACCTTCTCTTGCACATCATTATACCTTCTCGGACCTCTTCTTTGGACATGCTTATGTCTTCCCTTCTCTCATGGCTTCTTGTCTTCCCTTCTCTCTTGGCTTCTTGCCTTCTCCATCAGGTCAGACCACACACGTATATCCTTTTCATCTCATTGAGCATCCATGTAAGGTACCTGATACATCATTCTACAAGTGTATCAGTTCTCAAGAGATAAGCCTATCATAAATAAATGTATATAAAGAATAGATAAGGTTTACTCCCTTTCTGTATCATGCTGAGGAGTGGCTTGCTTAAGCTCCACCACTTAAATCCCTCACTGCCAAGAGACTCTCTTGGATCATAGAAGCTCTTCAATAATCCCCCTAAAGCTTCAGTCTCTCAACGGACCAAGCTTGGACGGATTGCTTCATGATCCATAACAACACACCCTTGCAGCCTCTTCTTTAAAGTCACCACCTTGATGGAGGCTGGTAGATACTTCAGCTATCTCTACAACCACCTCAATACCATAAGCCGCATTGCTAGAGTAACCTTCTATTTCACACACCCAAGAGCACTCTCTCTTGTCTATACTCGCCACAGCCTAAAACTGGATGGGTCCTTCTTCTTAGACTTGCAATAGTGAGGAGGAAACTGGTCTTGAACTTAGGCTAATCTGGTTGCTCATTTGAAACCCCACCTCAAACTTGAATTGAGTATAGGTTTAAGCTTGAAATGAGCCTGAATGAACTTCAAGACCAGGAGCACACCACCCCACCAGCTGTGCTTAACTCACTGATCCACCTTCATACCTTCAGCTTCAAGTACCCAAGGATCACCGGCCTTCCTCATGACTTTAGTGGTGACTTTATTCTTCTTGTGTGCCTTGAACCAGGAGCTCAACAACCTTTTGGCCTACGCTTCTTATACCGCTTCTACACACAAGCACCTTTCCATTGCTCCACACAATGGACAATGTCTTCCTCTTGTCTCGGATAGGTACTGAACAAAGCCCACTCCTTGTGAACCTGAAACAACACTCAAACTCCAAACAAGATAAGACACACTTGCATTGGGATCAAAGCTTGAATAATCATCACGTTTGATCTCCAATGTCACAAGCATTGCATTAGACAGATTCTTATCATGACTAATGTTGGACCCAATTTCATTATTGTTTTCGATCTTATCATCACCTTGTAACGAATTATATATTCAATTAAATTCCATTTTTGTCAACCGAATTCCGATTGTATCGTTGCATTTAAGAGCATCGTTGCCTACATCCTTTGTCTTCCCCTGATTGAACTCTCGATCACTACAAAATACTTAATGTGGATTTTAGGATTTATATTTTGGCGCCGACTGTGGGGAAGATAAACGAAAAATGCCCTTGCTAAGAACCCGATCTAGGATTTCTAATCACATTTATGGATCCCAACGCAACCAACCCTGAAAATGCCCGATCCAAATCGACTGACATCAATCCCATCGAAACCTCTCTAGGGACCGATCCGGCTTTTGTCGATCCAACAATTATCAACGAAGCCGCCGACGCGACCCAAAATCAACAAGTTCCATTAACTGGAATTTTGATCACCGATAGGAGTACAGTCTGGATTGAAACCTTCCCACTGATCGAATCGGATCTCGAGTGTGGAACCGTACGACAGACATAACAACACCCGAAGATCCGACCCAAACAGCGAGACCAAGATCCCCAACTCACTTGGCCTGAACTCAGAAAAAACTAGGGGAAATCAGAGGAGTGATATTGACGCTCATTGATAAATCTCGTGACCAAGATATCGCTCGCCAAACCATCGCCAACCTCCTGGAAGAAACCGATAGGGAGCTCGCTGAATACCAAGCAAATCCCAGAGAAAGAGTCCGACAACACTCGGATCCATCTTTGCAAACGCCGCTCCCTCGAAACCGCGGAGCCTTCGCCTCTTCCAAACTGACCAGCACCCAATCAGTCCCACCTCACTTGACGACGCGTTGTATCGTGCATCCTACTTCGCAACCCTTGAAGAAGAAATAGCCGCCTTGAAGAAACAATACCATGCCAATAAGAACGAAATACCTAAAAAGTCGAGTACTCCGAAAGAAAAACTACTAAAGGACAGCATTGTTACACCATAGACTTGTCGTCGCAGAACAAACAAGCGACGTATGACCCGAGCAAGTATTGCGCCTTCCACAAGTGAAAGGGCCATTCAACCGAAGAATGTCGCGCACCACTACGCAACAAGGAAGAAAATAAAGAAAATGGCGAGAACGCGGAAGAAGAAGAAACTCCGACGATCCCAAAAGTCAAAGGTAAGGGTAAAAGAAGCAGAGAAGTTGAACTAGAAACGCCTGAATCTCTGCCTCCAGCCCCAAAGAAAAGAGTCGACATGGTCCTATGGGGGTCCGATCACAAAAAGATAGCAAATCAAACTGCAGAACGAATAAGCATTGACACCACTATGACGATACAAGGCCCGGAGGAGTTTGATAGTACATGGTCCAATCCTCTCAGACGAAAACCAAATACCACGATGAGCCTAAGGAAAACAACAAATTCGGCAAAATTCGGACTGCTGGAGAAACCCAAAACATAAGAAAAAGCACAGCCCGCGTTTACTCAAACCCAACCTGTCCGGGGGGCAAGGACATCACCAGCCGACACTGACCAAAAAATGGTACTCCCCGACGCACCACCAGAAAAAGGGAAAAAGAATCAACTTCATTTATGGAGGATCAAAATTTTGCAATTCAGTCAAATCCATCAAAGCGCACCAGCGAAGAGCGGAAAGCAGCATCGGCATACGGGAACCTTTTTCAGGTCCCAATCACGAAATCACCTTCGACGAAAATGAAACCGCTGATCTCGATAAACCACATGACGACACACTCGTTATACGACTCGACGTCGGAGGGTGTGAATTATCCAGAATCATGATAGATCCAGGAAACTCCGACGACGTGCTCTTCTACGAGGCATTTAAAAGAATGGAATTCACCAAAACACTCAAACAAGAAAGAACCCCGCTAATCGGATTCACAGGAGAGACTACTTATTCCCTAGGATCAATCGAGCTCGCCGTTATCGCCAGAGATGTAAGAAAAATTGTCAAATTTATCGTCATAGATCGACCTGCTCCATTTAACGCCATCCTCGGGAGACCATGACTATACTGTATGAAAGCAGTACCCTCAACTTACCATCAATGTCTGAAGTTCCCTACGCCAAGAGGAACCGAAACCATAAAAAGGGGTCAAAAGAACTCCACGACATGCTATCTCTCTAGCTTTAAAGTCATTGAGCGAAACCCATAGAACCAGTCCAGAGGTCCCAAAGAGAACAAGAATCTTACTCATGTACACAAACAAATCGAAAAACATGACCTTATTTAACGAGCAAACAATCGAACTACGTTTAGACTTGATCCCTTGACGAGGGTATGTAGGCAGCTCACGACCTGAGTTTAATCACCCACCACAAACAAGTTTCTCGCAAAGAGATCTAATGCGGATCAGAAAACAACCTATTAATACGGATACATCTTTTTCAATTATGTAATGCAAAGTTGTATACAAAGAACCATTTCCAAATAATAAAGAAAGATAATTTTCACTTTTTCATTTTGATTTAACTGCATGAAGAGACCCTGATCAAGTCTATGGAAACAGTTAGAATCCCGATAAAAACACGGCGCATCATTGTTGGGGTCAAACATGTTATGATGGAATCAACGACCAAAACTCTCTGAAAAGTTAAGAATAGGTTTATAAAAATACGAAAAAGCGTCGAGATGAATTCTAAAGATTTTCCAAACAAAGGAACTCTGTAAACTTAACAATTGTCATCATGAAAATCACCGGAAAATTGAATAAAATAATCCACGATTGCTCGACTGGCCAAATTAGCAAAATCGGCTGTAACGTCCAACTCACCAAAACGGCAAGGCTGTCCGAGACCGTCCAACTCACCAAGCCGGCGAGCTGGTCGGGCGGAACCCGCTCACCGTCTTGGCGAACTGAACTTTGCCATCTAGCTCGCCCAGCCGGCGAGCTGGTCGTCCCAAACCAGCTCGCCGGCTTGGTGAGCTGAACCGTCCCATCCATCTTGCCCAGTCGGCGAACTGGTCATCTCGAACCAGCTATGCCGACTTGGCGAGCTGAACCGTCTCGTTTAGACGGTGATCTGGTCGTCCCAAACCAGCTCGCCGGCTTGGCGAGCTGAACCGTCCCGTCCAGCTCGCCCAGCTGGCAAGATGGTTATCTCGAACCAGCTCACCGGCTTGGCGAGCTGAACTGTCTTGTCCAGCTCACCAAGATGGCGAGCTGGTCGTCCCAAACCAGCTCACCGTCTTGGCGAGCTGAACCACACCGTCTAGGTCGCCGGGCAAGAGATCTGACCATCCCGAACCTCACCATCCGCATTTCCTGGACACAAGGCATATGTCCCTCGACTCGATCATACTCTTAACCGTGATCGGAACATCTCTCGTTTTGTCTTGATCTGCCTTATCGTTGGAGTTTTACGATAAAAAATGCTAAAGACTTGTTTAAAAACTCGGGTAAATCGTATAAAATGGCAACAGTTAAACGAAACACCGGAGATTGCCAAACTAGATGATTAACTCGAGTCTTTTTATAAAAACGACATCGTATCATGGAACAATCTTGCGTAAAATCGTAAAACGGTTAAGGCGCAAAACGGCCCAAAAGGTCCTAAAACGCGATAAAAGCCCACTTGCGATTTAAGACGGAATCCAAACCAAAGGGACAATGACGATTTGTCCGCTTATGTGCAGGAAGAAGATAAATGTCAAGTTCGGAGAAAAATGGAAGTTTTTCAAAATAAAAATGAAGATCAAGATATATTGAAGATTTCCGAAGAATACGAATCAAAGCGGAAAAGGAAAGACTAAACCGCAAAGACGAGGAGTATATAAGCACAAGGTCGAGGCCAAGAAGAAAACACGATTTTCAGAGCTCTCACCACACAGAAAAACTTAGCATATTGGACAAATATGAACTTTCCGTTTTTGTTATCGAGCTGCGTCTCAACTAGGGTATTAGTCTTAGGTTGCTAGAACTAGGGATCTCGCCGTCAGCTCTTATAGCCAAGGCTTTACCTCGTTGTACCGCTCTTACGCTAATTCAGAATAAGACATCTCTTTGCTCTCTATTTCGTTTTTCATATTGTCTTTCCTATTATTTTCGTATTTTGATTGCTTGGCGTGTGGTTTAGCATATATCCGGGACCTCTGGGAAACTAGAGTTTTCCCTAAGTTCCTTGATTCAAGGAATCGACGGTGCGAATTTTGGTTCCCACAGTTTGGCGCTAGAAGGAGAGGGGATTACGGATCTATCTATCTATCTCTCAGACCGCATTACGCTCGACCAAATACGATGACCCAACCGACTCAAGTCAACAAAAACGTTTAAACTCAAACTCCACTAGCAAACGCGACCACAGTTAACGCTGATGTCAATACTACAGCGTTGCAGGAGGTACTCGCCGCCTATCAGAAGAAGACGGATGAGCAGGACAAGCTTATCGGATCTCTCGCGAAACAGGTCAAAACCTTAACCGCGAAGACCAAGGCTATCTGCCCCGCGGAACCACAATAATCCACGGAAGAAGACTCGATTTCATGACTCCTATGGATCGTCCCAGAACCGAGTAGGGTAATCTACTGGGGCAAACCTCCGAAAAAGATAACCCTAACGCAACACAAAAAGAATCAGAAAAATCTCCTTCTCGTGAACAGAAGGCCGAGGACGATGGTGTCGAAAGGGTTAATTTGGAACAAGCGACCAATCCGATCCGTCGGAGGAAGATGCTGACATTCATCCAAGAAGGAGTAAAGATAGCAGCCCTCAGCCCGAATCTTCTCCCGAACACTCTCTCACCGAGGACAAGGAGGATCTCTATTGCATGGAACATGCAAAAACAGCCGAGGAACAATCTCAGGTCACTCGCAGCAAACGCCGGCAGGGTCGGAAAACTGCTGGTGAGCCAACTGATATTCGTGATCTTCGTGACTACATCACAAAAACGGCTGCAGCGGTAAAGGCAGTGAAGTCTCAAATTCACCACGCCACTAGCGCCGCTCCCAAAATAGATCGACTTATGTACGAGTCTCGAAAAACGCCTTTCATGGCTTGCATCACCAAGATCAAGCTACCTGATCCGGAAAGCTTAAAGTGACGACTTATGATGGGAAAACTGATCCCAAAGCGCACATGCAGGCCTTCCAGATCACTATGGGGCAAGCTAAGCTTAAGGAAAGCAAAAGGAACGCGGGCTACTGCCGTCTCTTCGTTGAAACCCTAGAGGTGGCAGCACTCGAGTGGTTCTCTCGACTTATGCAGAATTCGATCGGGAGTTTCCGCCAGCTTGCCTTGAAATTTCTCAAGTAGTACTCGATGTTCATAAACAGAGAAACTTCAGACGCCGACCTCTGGAGTCTATCTCAGAAGGAAGACGAACCTCTCTGCGACTTCATGAGTAACTACCGATTCAAGTCAAAATTCAGAAAGTGGATAACTCTTGAGAAGCCGTATACGATCCAGGACGCGCTTCACAAAGCTACCGATTACATCACTATCGAAGAGGAGACTAAAATCATGTCGGAACAGCATAAACCGACGAAGATGTCTTTGAAAGATGCCGCGTCCGAGAAAAAGCCGAAAAACAAAAACTCTCATAATGACATGTACGTCCATCACGAGGGACATGATATCCAAGGGGCACATAACTACGCCATCAATTCTGGGGTGACATCAAGAATGCGTTTCTGATTGTATGTTCATATTTCTTTGATGAGGGATGAGCTGAAGAACTAAGGAGCAGGATTGCTACCTTCACACAGAAACCTAGAGAGTCTTTCAAAGACTGTTGGATCAGATGATGAGGATTATTATGAGGAGTATGCTAGAGAAATCCATTGCCATTCTTACAGATGAAAGACTCCTACAACCCATCAACAAGACAAAGCCAATGAAATCGATCGATACTCAGCCACATCAGTGAAACCGACTTCAGCAATCGATTGATACACTCACATAACCATCGATCTATTTCAACGCCACCGACTGTAGAAAATTTTGAAATTTTTCACCTTTTCCTAGGGCAACTGATGAGTATAAAAGAGGTCTTGCAACCAAGATGATGTCTCATACAATCGAATTAGACAAGATGCAAGAACCTACTACCTTTAGGAGACAGAGCAAGAGAGGCACAAACTACATAGATCATCATGGCATAGCAACAAGTGCAACATTCAACCAGCCAAAGATCACCACCTCTCGTCTACCATTGATCGATGATGCGGCTAGCACATCGATCGATTCTAACCCTAAAACTTTTATTTTAACTAAAGCTTATTATCTTGATGAGTGTCTAAAGCCAGATGAATTTGGTGTTATTAGGGACCCATAAGGTCACCCAACGTCAACAGTCAAGCTAAATGACTATAACAAAGCACTGAGTGGGAGGCAACCCACTATTAGGTAATTTTAATTTTGGTTTTCTTTTACTTTACTGATTTTTTTTTCGTTCTTAATTTTGCAGGTTTTTTTTAAAAAAAAAGGATCCAAAGAGAAACATATAATTTTTATTTTGGTTTTCTTTTACTCTATCTATCTATCTATCTATCTATCTATCTATCTATCTATCTATCTATCTATCTATCTATCTATCTATCTATCTATCTATCTATCTATCTATCTATCTATCTATCTATCTATCTATCTATCTATCTATCTATCTATCTATCTATCTATCTATCTATCTATCTATCTATCTATCTATCTATCTATCTATCTAT